>JZKD02S1626918.1:152236-170602 GCA_000966675.3 Picea glauca | reverse complement strand
TGATTTGACCCAACTAACTAGTTGACTATGACACTTGTATGAAAACATAATATTTTATATTGATTGCAGGAGGACAAATGGAACAACCATGTTAAAATCAGTTGACCATGACTCCTTGAGTGGGGAACATGTTGGAACCACCTCTGGGATGATTATTACAAGTGGAAAATCAGGGATTTTTCCACTAGTAGCCCCTGAAAATAAGGGATTTAGAAAGTTGCGAAAATCCCCAAGGGAGGGGAAAAGACCTGGGCAAATAGACTTGGATTGATGAATAACATACGTGAGGAGGTAGAACACTACCAAGTATGTTGGGAGAAAGAGACTAATGATTTTTCCCTTGATGTTATGAACAGTAAGGAATGAGTGTGAGGCAAGAGGAATGGGATGGAATTGAAGGACATTGTTGATGAAGAGTTTCCATGTTCGCCCTCATGGGTTCATGGTCAGGCTAGGGGGTGAATTGGGGCAAGTGATTTTGATTGCCCTATTCTATGGTTGGGAGGAACATCGTTGTTCCCTTTTCCTTCCCGCTAACTAGTTCATATATGTCTCCTATCCCTCTCTGCATGAATGATATTATATCTGATGTGATGTATTTATTGAATTTGAATCGAATTATTTCTCATTTATGTTGAATGATTCAGTCACAGTTGTAGTGTGACTATTAAATTCGGTATGGATTTAATACTCCCGGGAGAAATCTATCCAAATGAATGATGTATGAATCTGATAGCATACCTTACAAATCTAATGCTGAACAATGTTTATGGTTGAGTCAATGTCTAATTGAATACTAGAATTGTTCTTTTTTTTTTATGTATTGTTAGGACAAATCGACGTTGTTGTATTTCTGTAAGTCTTTATACCTTGTAAGTCATTATTTTTGCTGTAAGAATTTATACACAGAGTTCGGTTTGAATTTTAATTATATATCTATGGATCCGAAAGTAAACATAATCAAGGGCAAACATATCTACACATATATTCTTATGTATTATTACAGGAACTAAACTATATGCATTAGAATGGAAAATAAACCTCTACAGTAGTGCGAATTAGAAAATGACATCATGTATTATCAAGCCTCGGTATAAGCATCCTGAATGTGAAAGTGCAAACTATTACTAGAAAGATAGAATTACCCTACATAGTAAAAGCGACCAAAAGGATAGATACAAATATGTAATTTTGTAAGTCTGTACATATAGATACATATATATAAATAAGCAAACATCCATAGGCCATGTATTAACACTTGACTCGGATAAACATCGACCCTAAAATCTTTTTCAACAATAAAGAAAAATAGAAATACTATAGACTCATCGAGGTAATACAGAATGTCTGAGTAAAAGAAAGAAATTCGTTTTAAGAAAACAATCCTTCAAATCATATATAATCCTTCCAAAACTATTTATAAATGTAAGATTCGAATAATACAGAGATTTAAAGGAAAACTGAAATGACGGCCTTAATGACCAAGTGCCATTCTGGGATACTTCCGAACAGTGAAACGTTTTGATTAATACAATAGCCATTACAATGTTCATTTAAACCGGAAAGTAATTCCCATAGAAAAACCTTTGAATTATCATTACTCATGACTATTGAACCTAAACTTAAGATTACAGATGGCGCCTTTAACAAACGCCCACAGACCAAAATTTGTAATCCTTTTTGTTGGGTCTCCTGAGTAGTTAATAGAAAAAGGAACTCGAATACCTTTATATCAAAGACGAAGAGGAAGATCTGAAGACCTTGCGTGTACACAGGCCTAAAAGAGTTATCAATTCTGAGAATCAGTAAATTATTTACAGGAAGCAACATAGAACCAACAGAAGTGATAATTATTGTTAATGGAATGTACCCGAGAATACTTAACTTCTACATTGGTGGTCACGCCCTTTTCTTTCATTGTATCTTGCCTCTTGAGTGGTTATCCAGGTCATGGGAGAAGCGCATAACAAGTATTTGATGGGTCCTCGCATCAGCAAAACCCACCATTAGTGATTATACCAATACCTTGAACGAGAACAAATTATAATAGAACAAAAGTACAGTTATAGTAAACAGCAAATTTAAACATAGTAAATGATGACATTGACTTCCTTAACACCCAGACAAGTATAAATCGAGTTGTGACAAAGACAGGTTTCGAACCAAGATCTTACCCCAATGTTGGACTTCGAAACCCTCCCCAAATTCAATACCATAGAAAGTAATGTGAAAAATAGTCATTACAGGGCGTATTAGGATCGGACCCCTACGAGGTCTCCTGGCAACAATTAGTGTCACCAATACAAGAAAACTGCTAGTGCAGACTTTTATTCGACAGAAGCAATACCCTTATAAATTTCTCATAGAACCCTATTTTTCAAAGACAGATATATACATAATTTTTTTTCATGAATTAGATGCGAATATCTTGAGTAGTATTGGCTTTTCTTTACCAAATAAGTGATGGCTACGAGCTCCATTGAAAAGACGAGCTAAGGAACCCAATGGAATGTCGAACAAAAGGATTCAACCTTCGTAAAGGAAAGGTTGGGAGCGAAGGAGTTGTCACACAGAGGGTACCGTAACCTCTTTTGACACAAAAACTTGCATGTATTCGACCCTGGTCTCGTCCTATAACCATCGGGTAAGAACGTGAAGTAGTGTAACCTCAGGCATTCTGAAAACCCTAAAATATTTTACTAGGAGGCTAAACTGACAAGGCTCTGAGATTTGAGAGTGAGAAGCCAGAGTGCCGAAATTCTCGGTATACCGAAAGGAAATACACGAAACCTTTGTGATAATAATTGCAAGTAAAATTCCTTCACTGATTTAAAAACACCATATCTCTATGCCTCTAGTTTTAAGTTGCATAATAGGAAAAAGAAATTACTAGGAGAATGGGTCGGGTAAATTGGAAGGATGAACAATGACCTCTAGTGTACATGTTTCCCCTCAACCAAAAGAACCACCCATAGATCCAAGGTTGTTTCCTCGAGGAGTCATAATGATGAGGAAAGAGCTCGCCTAGACTCTAAGTGAGAGGGTACTGCTAGAGTAAATGCTGAAGGACATTGGACCATGTGCTAGGACCGAGTTGGCACATTGGGATTAGGGAAGGTTAGGTGGGAGAGACATCAAGACTAGTGCATGCAGAACACCCTATTAAACATAGGCACAGAGCCTTGATTCTTTTTTGACAGATACATTTCCCTCCCTTACCAATTAAATACGATATTAATGAAAGTCATATCGCGTCTGTCCAGTTATAACTGTTCGTTCACAAAACTAACTCATTCAGTTAGCTTACCTTCCCTATTCTCTATCAGTGGAACGACCTTTAGCTCGGAGTTAGTTGCATAGGATTTCTGTGTGAGATTTATTTTATTCAAAACCTTAAGTTAGATGACTACAAGTGTTATGACCACGACTGAGTTCTAAGGGAAATCTATTTCAACGACTCGGACTTTGAAAAATTAATACCGCCAACCATGACTTAATATGAGTTACACCAAGGTCATAACTCTCAACGTTTACACAGTATGATGGATATGCTATTACGACAGATAAATGATATAAACTTGCATGTGACATGAAGAATCCTTTGTTTTAAGAAGACCAGGATTCGAATCCTAATAAACATCATATGCAGGTGAATATAGGTATAAGTATTATTAAGATTTATAAAAGAAAAATATGTGTGGAAAAGGTATTGTAAGCTTTGACAACCCATCATATAAAGTATGATGTTTTGGTTTAACATGGTATTGTCCTCATATAACAGATAGAACGTCAGTCTATAATCAGGGTAAACTTTAATATCCTCTTCTACCATTTTATTAATGAAAAGATGGAGATTAATGTACCAAAGAAAAAAAATAAAAAAAAATAAAAAAATAAATAATTATGTCAATTTAGAGGTACATTACATATGGTATCAGAGCAAAGTTTACAACACTAGGCCTTGAATAGGGCCACATTAATGCGTTGACATATATATTTTACTTATGTGAAACTAATAAAAACTTCCTTGTTACAAACAAAATACTTTTTTGTTTCATGTTAATCATGGTAGCTCAGAATGATGCAAAAATCAGGATGGAAGGAAATCCAGAACATGAACCTCATGGAGACCCAAGGTAGAATAGTGACAGAAGCTCTCCTATGGAAGTAATGGAAACAATGAGGAATCTTATCATTGAGATGCAGACTTTCAAAGCGGACAATGAGAAATTGAAGAAGGCACAGCAGTAACAACAAGAGATAAATGAAGTTCTGTTGTGCAACATAGTGACCAAGAAAATACCAAAGGATGATAACCATGACGAAGAGGTCAACAAAAGTGCCTCCAAGAACTCTGGTCCGGAAACAAAAAAATGAGACAGTTCATCCGAAGGAACGCCTTCAGCTGAAGAAAAAACTAAAATAGATAGAAAAAGAAAACAAGTGGACCACCTTGAAGGAGAATTTAAAAAAATTAAAACAACCACCTTTGATAGAGAATCCAGGATAGGAGAAGAAGCTGAGGCATGGTTGTTGGACATCAAAAAATACTTTCAGATCTACAACTATTCCAGCAATATGAAGGTCAGAATGGCCATCTACAATCTGAAAGGGAAGGCCAACATTTGGTGGCAATACATGAAATTGGCCAAGGGCCTGAAGGAGAAACGGTTGGAATGGTGTGACTTTAAGAAGTATTTCAAAAAACAATATCTTTCTAAAAGCTATTATGAAAGGAAAATGAAAGAATTCTACGAGCTACAACTTGGATAGATGTCTATGGAGGACCTTATAAATAAATTTCTGGAGATGCTAAGGTTCGTACAATACATCCGAGAGGATAAGGTAAAAATCCAATGATTCTTAAGATGTTTACCGCAGTCCTACAGGGACAGAATTGAGTTCGACAACCCCAAATCCTTGAGTGAAGTATTCAGGAAAGAACGAATGTGCTATGACCAGTACAAAGAACGAGTGGAGCTTCCCAAAGACTGGAAGGATAAGAAACAAGATTGAATGAACCAGTGGAAGAAGGGATACCAGCCAGCTCCATTTTAGAATGAAGCAAAAATCTTTCCAAGAAAATATTTTCACTCCAATCATCTGAATACGCAAGGCAGTAGTAAACCAGTAAAATTGGGAACAAAAAGGTTTGGGTACAGCTCCCATGAGCCACTAAAGTGTCGTGAATTGGGAGAACCTCATCTAAGGAGGAATTGTCCACGTTTAAGTTCAACAAACAGAACTGTAGTTCATAATTTACAGGAAGCCTCGACAGAGGGAGACGTGGACAGAAGCCTGCATCAGATAAATGCAGCCATATATGGTCGGAAAGCCGACCAACAGTCCTCTGTGGTAGAGATCGAAGGTAAAATCAATAACTCTCGAATTTATGTCTTAATTTAACTTGGAGCTACGTTAAGTTATATTACTCCTGAGGTAGTAGAGTCAAACAAACTTAAGAAATTGAAGCATGAAAAGTAATGGCTGGTACAACTACCAACAGGAACTAAAAGGAAAGTAGTCGAATTTATTTCTGATTTGGAGTTCAGCTTAGACGGTAAAAATATAAGAACAAATATGAACATCCTACCACTAGGAACTTACGATATGATTATCGGGATGGATTGGTTGGAACAGCACAAAGCAGTGCTAGATTGTTATACAAAGTTACTCAAATATAAAGACGACTTCAACACTACTAGAAAAACCTAAGGTATAGTAAAACTTGTATCAGTTAGGCAAGTTTCAGTGAGGCAACTCAAGAAATGTATGAGGAAAGGATGTCAATTTTATGCCACCAAAGTAGCGAATCTGTTAGAAAAGGGAGATAAGCCAAAGTTAGAAGACTTTGCTGTCCTACGTGATTTTAGGGACATGTTTGTGGATGAGATACCTGAACTACCCCCTTGAAGGGAAATAGAATTCTCCATAGACCTACTAACCGATTCATCCCCTATCTCAAAAGCACCTTACCGGATGAGTCTACTAGAACTGACATAATTAAAATTACAATTACAGGAATTTTTGGACAAGGAGTATATTAGACCAAGTGTCTCTCCATGGGGGGCACTAGTCCTCTTTGTGAAAAAGAAATATGGTACTCTAAGACTATGTATCTATTATAGACCACTAAAAAAAATGACTATTAAGAACAAATACCCCTTACCAAGGATAAATGATCTGTTAAATCAAGTTGGTGGGACCAAAATCTTTTCAAAGTTGGATTTATGATCCGGTTATCATCAAGTTAGGATAAATGACGAGCACATAAACAAAATAGATTTTCGCACAAGATATGGGCACTACGAGTTTGTAGTCATACCTTTCAGACTCACTAATGCACCATTTTTAGTCAGTACTTAGACAAGTTCGTAGTAGTATTTATCGACGATATTTTAGTCTATTCTAAAATGGAGGAGGAACATGATGAACACTTAAGAATAGTTCTACAAACGTTGAGGAAACACAAAATATATGCAAAATTTGACAATTCATTTCCGCAGAAGGTATTGTCGTAGACCCGAAAAAGGTAAAAGCCATTATGGAATGGCCAATACCTAAGGATGTGGCAGATATCCAGTCGTTCATGGGAATCACCAGATATTATCATAGATTTATAGAAGGGTTTTCCAAGATAGTCTACCTTATCACGTCATTACAAAAGAAAGGGACCAAGTTTAACTGGTCACAAAAGTGTCAAGACATATTTAACAAGATGAAGGAATTATTGACATCGGTGCCCATTTTGAATGTAGCAGACCCAGATAAAGACTTCACGGTTTGTGTTGATGCAAGTAAAGAGGGACTAGGTGATGTCATAACTCAGGAAGGACAAGTGATTTGTTACAAGTCCCTGAAATTAAAAGAACATGAGAAGAATTATGTCACTCACGACTTAGAATTGGCAGCGGTAATACACACCTTAAAAATGTGGCGACACTACATAATGGGAAGAAAGTTTCTACTATTGACGGATAATAGCGGTGTGAAATATTTGTTTAGCCAACCAGATCTAAATGCAAGGCAAGAAATATGGCTAGCCTTCTTTAGTGAATTCGACTTCGAGGTCAGACATATCAAGGATAAGGAAAATAAAGTAGCAGATGCTTTAAGAAGACGATTCCATGTGTTATTTGAGATAAAATTCAATAGGGTAGAAAGTGATCTAGAACAAAGGATAAGGACGACAGGTATTAACGACAGAAATTACACTAAGATGATGGCAGAATTACAAAATAGTACTACAAACTCAGATTAGCCAGATCTAAGTATCGACAAAAAGGGACTATTATGATTTAAAAGCAGACTTTACATACCATATTCAACAAAATTAAAATTAACAGTTTTGGACGAAGTGCATAAGAAACCGTATTCTGACCACCCAGGTTACCAGAAAACAATAACGACACTTAGAAAACTATTTTACTGGCCTAATATGAAAGGTGAAATAGCAGAGTACTTGGCTAGGTGCCAGGATTGTCAGCATGTTAAGGCCAAACACCAGCATCCAACCGGCCTATTACAGCCATTACCAGTACCAAAATGGAAATGGGAGACCATATCGCTGGACTTTATAATAGGTTTGCCTAAAAATCAGAAACATAATGATTCTATCATGGTTGTAATCGATAAACTCAATAAGTCTGTACACTTTATTCCTGTAAAGTCTAATTTTAAAGCTATAAACATTGCTAAAATATTCATGAAAGACATTTTTATATTGCATGGTATTCCTAAAATGGTGATTTCAGATAGAGATGTAAAATTGACATCCGCTTTTTGGAAGGAATTTTTTGCAGGGCTAAATACTAATCTGAATTTCAGTACGAGTTATCATCCACAAATGAATAGAAAAAAAAAAGGCCAAACCAAATCGTGGAGGATATGCTCTGCATGTACGTAAGAACAAAAACAAACAAATGGGAAGATTATTTACACTTGGTATAATTTTCATATAAAAATGGGTACCAAACGTCGGCAAAGCTAATCCCTTTCGAAGTACTGTACGATAGAAAGTGTACAACTCCAATTAGTTGGGAAAACCTAGCTGACAGACTCATGGTTGGACCATAGATGCTCCAAGAAATGGAGATCATGGTAAGGAAGGTAAAATAGAACTTGAAAGAAGCACATGACAGACATAAAAGCTATGCAGATCAACAAATAAGACACTTGGAATTTCAAGTGGGAGACCACGTTTATTTGAAGGTCAAAGCACGAAAGAGCTCATTGAAATTAGGGAACTGTGCCAAGCTAGCACCCAGTTTTTGTGGGCCCTTCGAGATACTAGCTCGAATTAGACCCGTAGCATACCAACTTGCACTTCTCTCTAATCTAAGAATTCATAATGTATTTCATGTTTCTTTGTTAAAAAAAATATATTCATGACCCTACTCATATGATTGATTGGAACTTGGTGTAGGTGGAACCTGAAGGTGAATTCCAGGTGGAACCCTTGTGTATTCTGGACCGAAGAGAAATAGCACTTTGGAATAGAGTCGTCGCTCAGGTAAAGGTGCAACGGAAGCACTTTAGACCTAAGTAGGCCAGTTGGGAGTTGGAGGGATATTTGTGGAAATCTCATCCAACCTTGGTCCAAGGAAGGGACGAACACTGAGGACAGAGTTTTACTGAAGGGGGAAAGGATGTGACATCCCAAAAAATAAAATATTTTTGAAATTTAAATTTATTGGGAAATTATTCCAATTTTAGTAAATTCGAGTTTGGTAGATTTTTTCCATTTATGGAAATTTTGAATTCCGAATTTAATAAGTGTAATTATTTATTATCACTGTTGGGTAGGGATTTGATTTGACCAAACTAACTATTTGACTATGACACTTGTATGAAAACATAATATTTTATATTGATTGCAGGAGGACAAATGGAACAACCATGTTAAAATCAGTTGACCATGACTCCATGAGTGGGGAATATGTTAGAACCACCTCTGGGTTGATTATTACAAGTGGCAAATCAGGGATTTGGCCACTAGCAACCCTTGAAAATCAGGGATTTAGAAAGCTGTGAAAATCCCCAAGGGAGGGAAAAAGACCTAGGCAAATAGACTTGGATTGATAAATAACATATGTGAGGAGGCAGGACGCTGCCAAGTATGCTTGGAGAAAGAGACTAATGAATTTTCCCTTGATGTTATGAACACTACAGAATGAGTGTGAGGCAAGAGGAATGGGATGGAATTGAAGGATGTTGTTGAGGAAGAGTTTCCAAGTTCACCCTCATGGGTTCATGGTCAGGCTAGGGGGTGAATTGGGGCAAGTGATTTTGATTGCCTTATTCTACAGCTGGGAGGAACGTGGTTGTTCCCTTTTCCTTTCCACTAACTGGTTCAGATATGTCTCCTATCCCTCTCTGAATGAATGATCTTATATCTGATGTGATGTATTTATTGAATTTGAATCAAATTATTTCCCATTTCTGTTGAATGATTCAGTCATAGTTGTAGTGCGACTATTAAATTTGTTATGGATTTAATACTCCTGGGCGAAATCTATCTAAATGAATGATGTATAGATCTGATAGCATACCTTACAAATCTAATGCTGAATGACATTTATGGTTGAGTCAAAGTCTCATTGAATACTAGAATTGTTATTTTTTATTTATATATTGTTAGGACAAATCGGGTTGTTGTATTTTTGTAAGACTTTATACCTTGTAAGTCATTATTTTCGCTGTAAGAATTTATACACAGAGTTCAGTTTGAAGTTTAATTATATATCTATGGATTCGAAAGTAAACAGAATCAAGGGAAAACATATCTACACATATATTCTTATGTATTATTACAGGAACTAAACTGTATGCATTACAATGGCAAATAAACCTCTACAATAGTGAAAATTAGAAAATGACATCATGTATTATCAAGCCTCGGTATAAGCATCCTGAATGTGAAAGTACAAACTATTACTAACAAGATAGAATTACCCTACACAGTAAAACCGACCAAAAGGATAGATACGAACATGTATATTTTTAAGTTTGTACATATCGATACATACATACATACATACATATATATATATATATATATATATATATATATATAAGTAAGCATCCACATGCCATATCTTAACACTTGACTTAGATAAACCTCTACCCTAAAATATTTTTAAACAGTAAAGAAAAAATAGGAACACTATAGACTTATCGAGGTAATACAGAACGTATGAGTAAAAGAAAGAAATTTGTTTTAAGAAAATAGTCCTTCAAATCATAGATAATCCTTCCAAAACTGTTTATAACTGTAAGATTCGAATAATACAAATATTTAAAGAAAAAATGAAACGACAACCTTAATGACCAAGTGCCAGTCTGGGATACTTCCGAACAGTGAAAAGTTTTGATTAATAAAATAACCATTACAGTGTTCATTTAAACCGGAAAGTAATTCCCGTAGGAAAACCTTCAAATTATCATTACTCATGATTGTCGAACCTAAACTTAAGATTACAGATGGAGCCTTTATCGAATGCCCACATACCAAAATTTGTAATCCTGTTTGTTGCGTCTCCTGAGTAGTTAACAGAAAAAGGAACTCGAATAACTTTATATCGAAGACGAAGAGGAAGCTCCGAAGACCTTGCGTGTACACAGGCCTGAAAGAGTTATCAATTCTGAGAATCAGTAAATTATTTATAGGAAGCAACATAACAACAACAAAAATGATAATTATTATTAATGGAATGTACCAGAGAATACTTAACTTCCACATTGGTGGTCACGCCCTTTTATTTCCTTGTCTCTTGCCTCCTGAGTGGTTATCCGGGATGTGGGAGAAGCACACAACAAGTCTCTGATGGGCCCTCACTTCAGCAAATCCCACCATTAGTGATTATACCAGTACCTTGAACGAGAAAAAATTATAATAGAACAAAAGTACAGCTGCAGTAAGCAACAAATTTAAACATAGTAAATGACGACATTGATTTCCTTAACACCCAGACAGGTATAAATCGAGTTTTCATGAAGACAGGTTTTGAGCCAAGATCTTACCCCAACGTTGGACTCCGAAACCCTCCCCAAATTCAAGACCATAGAAAGTAATGTGAACAACAGTCATGACAGGGTGTATCAGGATCGGACCCCTACAAGGTCACCTAACAACAGTTAGCATCACCAATACAAGCAAATTGTTGGGGCTGACTTTTATTCGACAGAAGAAATACCCTTATAAATTTCTCATAGAACCCTATTTTTCAAAGACACATATATAAGGAATTTTTTTTCAGAACTTTTTTAGTCATGGAGACATTCCCAAGTGCGTCCATGGACTTAATTGCAGTCCCCCTTGATGATGGGTTCCTTCCTTGAAAGAGGAGTTTATTATGGTCTAGCCAATGTGCCAACAGACTGGCAAAGGGAGGTTTTTTGATAAGTCAAACATGTTGTTCCACTCGTCCATACACTCACTAAGAGTATTTCCAATCCACTGGGTTCTCAAATTTAGCACCTGCATACAATGTAGCCATACGTCCTTTGAAAATTGGCAATGAATAAAAAGATGTGGAATGTCTTCGTCGTGATGCTTACACAGAATACAATAACCTGGACCGATCCACCCTTTCGCTTGAATATTGTCCCACATCAATAACATGTTCTCCATTTCTAACCAGAAGAATATAATGATCTTTTGTTGTACTCTCTGTTTCCATAAAAATGTTTTCCATTCTTGACTGACAGGAAAATTGAGAGTGGAAATGATTGCATTATAGCAATTTTTAACAAAGAAAACCCCTGAACAGTCCCCTCCAGACCATAGAAGTGAGTCCTCTTGGTCACCACGCAGAATTATTCCAACTTTATTCAACTCAACAGTGAAGGAATTCCACTCCATCATGCACGCTCTAGTCAAATTCAGTTCAAAACTGGTTTTCCAAACTATTGCCAGGGAAGTCGGGTCAACATTGTTTGAAACATGAGCTAAGGATTTCATATGTTTATCGCTCAAATCCTTTACAATATCCAAACTGAGCATCGATTGGTCTCCCATCCCTAGAATCGTGTCTCTGCCTAAGGCAATAAGGTGCCCTGCCCCTGGCTTCCAACAGATCCATTGAAGAATAATCAGAAGCGATGTAAGAAATATTGAGCATAGTCTAGAGACAACAAGCCAATTATGTTGAGGTTGTCTAAGCCAACTTACAAGAGAGGTAGAATTTAAATACTTATCCATAACCACCTGATGCCAGATGCTCTGATATGTGAGAAGCCTCCATAAGGTTGTAGCATTGAGAGACAAATTGAAATGATAGAGATTTTGAAATCCCGAAACCCTGTGTATTTTTGGTCTAGTGAAAAGATCCCATCTGCAAAGATGATACTGACAAGAGTCTCATCGTCCATTCCATAAGTAATGAAAAATCATTTTACAAATCTTATTGAGAATAGAGCGAGGCAAAGACTCCAGAGACATCCAGAAAACTGGTTGGCCTTCCAGGATGGATTTAATGAGAATGTATCTGCCCCCTAAAGAGAGCCACTGGTTATACCAATTCGTGATTTCCTAAGAGAACTTTGAAACTAACCAGACCCAATCTGTTTCTCATCTTGGACCACTCTTTATAAAATACCCCAAAGACTTAATTCCCTCTGAAAGTTCACTGAAAGAAAAATTAAGGAGAGATTTGAACGAAGATAGTTCCAGTTCATTGAAGCCTTCGAAGATCATTGTTTGTTTTTATTTACTCATTGAGCGTTGTAAAAAAACTCAATGATAGCTTTTATTTGTTTCCATTCAACAAGACTATCCTTTGACATAATAAGCATGTCATCTACAAAGGGCAGGTGCAATTTTTTTGTCATTCTAGAAACATTAATACCTAAGACCAATCCTTGAGCTGTTGAATTCTTCAACTGTAAACTAAGACCCTCCATCATAGGAATGAAGAGAAGAGGGGAAACTGGACAGCCTTGGCAGACCCCCCTCTCGCTTCTGAAGAATTGCCAAGGTTCTCCATATACTAAGACCGTGAAGGACGAGGAAGTTACACAAGACATAATCCAATTTGTTAATTGAATTCCCAAGCCCACTTTAAGAAGAATCAATCAGAGTTGAATCCAGTCAATACAGTCATAGGCTTTCCGTAAATCAAGCTTCAACACTAGAGCTTTAATCTTCTTTTTATTTATGCTGTGAATACTTTCGCTCGCAGCCCCAATAGCATCCTGGATACGTTTTCGTTTTAAAAATCCCAACTTTTCAGGAGAAATAAAACTGGAAAACAAAGGTTAATTGATTATCAATTACTTTGGAAATGATCTTATAACAGATGTTACAAAACGAAATAGGGCAAAAGTCGTCAAAAGTTTTTGGGCGATCTGATTTCGAAATCAAAGTTAGAAAAGTAGAATTTAGACCACCCGCTATAGAGCCCTGAGATCTAGACTCTTCAACCATTGCAAAAAGGTCCTCTCCGAGCAAATCAAAAAAGAAAATGAAAAATTCAGAGTTCTAGCCATTCGGGCCTGGACTCTTCTCCTTCTTGAACTGTCCCAAGAGAAATATGTGAATATATATTTACATATTAATTACTTGATGAACAAAGGAACGCAAAGCACAAAACCAATTTTGAAGCAACGTTTAAAAAAACCCATTTCTTTGTGATCTTTGATTGAAACGTTCGATTCCATTATTGGGAATTGCAACTTGTCATTGACCCAATCATATTTGAAAATTGTAAAAATTGGAAGGAAAAAACAAGTTGCATAACTTGTCATTGACCAAATCATATTTACACATTCCATTTAATTCAAGTAAATGATAAATGAATCATTGAGCAGGAATTACTCGGTGGGTACTCTCTTGCCCTTCACTCTCATCATACTATGTGGGCCTCTTCTCACGTTTAGACGTACATTCATGGTAGGAATATGTTCATTGTCTTTAACTCCTTTAAAAATATATTACTTAATTAATAATTTATTATATTTTTTAATTAAAAAACATAATAATAATATTTTAAAGTTTAAAATTAAATAAAATAATAATGTAAACATTTTTTATTATTTTAATAAAATTATTGATGAAATTTATAATACAGATAGAAAAACTTTATTTAAGAAATTTTTCATAACATTCTATAACCTAGTAACCTAGAGTTGACTCTGTGATTGAAAGGAGTGCGTCATGCGAAAACATGTTCACTAAAGGCACCTTCCTACTCTAATAAACCACTTGGATATGTTATTTGTTGGTGAGTTAAATTTCCTAAAAATATGAGTAAAGTAGAGGTAATTAAATTAAAATTTTGTTTCTTGAATTTGATTTAATATAGTTGTCAAACAAAGATTTCTTATGTTGTTGTAATGTTGTTTGGATGATTTAATAACTTGACTTATAACCTTCCCACATGTGAATATGGTTTACATCTTTCTTAATAGTGGTATTTAATAAAATCAAAAGATCAAAGAATTTTATCTTATTGTTTGTTCATTTTCAAAGAGAAAATAACTTGTTGTCATTATTTTCTCTTTACCCCATTACAAATGTTAGAAAATAATAATACCTCTTTGCCATTATTTTTAACTTACCTAACTATAAATATTAGAAAATAATAATATGATGTGTTAGTGAAAAGGACTTCTTTAGCACCACAAGATCCAATGACAAATCTTAAAAAATAATAATAATTCTTTTTCATTATTTCTTACTTACCCAACTACAAATTTTAGAAAATAATAATGTAATGTGTTAATGAAAAGGACTCCTTTAGCACCACAAGACCTATGTACTTCTTGACACCCTTCATTAAAAAATTCTTGAATATTTTCTATATGAATACATGGCTCCAAGCGACTTTTGACCTTTGTGACTTTTAAATGTCTTTTTTTCTTCTTCCATTGTTAATCTAATCATATGTGCCACCTCCTCCTCTAAGGAAATGTATTCATCACGGAACAATAATGTGTTTATAGCAATTCAAACTCCATAAATAAACAAGCATGAAAGAACATTATAAGTTATTACAACTTTATTAGTAATCTAATCCAACATGTTATCCTTTGGAGTTTCTTTCTTCTAATTCTCCTTAACCCTGAATATTTTATAACCTCCATGATCCAAAGAGTTTAAGAAAAGGGACAAAAGAAAAAACAAATAATTCATTGATTATTCATTCATCTTACATAGAATAAATCTATTTGATTCTCTTCTACCCATTATCCCATGTAATTTATTTCCTTAAAGTGATCCATACAAAAATTCGTGTCTTTAAAAGATATGTTAGTTTCCACACCTTCGCCGCCATTTTCTAACTCCATTTAATTCTTATTTCATTTTTTCTTGATATCCCAACTTAACAATGTGTTCAAATCCTTTATTCTTGGACCATTTGAGAATATCCTCTGCTTAAGATAGTTGAATAAACTATTTCCAACTTCCCTATAGGATGATTATGAAATTCAACTATCTTCAAGACAAATAGTTCACCTTCTCCTAACAACTTCATCTTGTATGGTGTAGATTTAGACATCATTAATGTAAGATATAATATTATATATAATATTTGATTTATATTTTAAAATATATATTAAATACATTTTATGATGATGATATCACCATTTATTTAAATTTTTATTGATTTCTTGTATTTTAATAAATAAATTATTTATTTTATTTTATTTTTACAACATTAATTACATTTAAACACTAATTTAACTAGAATAGAATATCCATAGATTGCAAAATGAAAAATAATTTAATCCATAATAGAATGAAAGAAAAACTCGTAACTGATATTCATTTAGGGAAAACATACATCAAGTGGGTTGTTCCTCCCAACCTTAGAATAGAGATGCCACACATGCCCACTTTGTCACCCCCAAGCTAATTCCGGATCCAATAATCTAACCAAGTGACTTGCTGCAGTTCACAGGGTTACAAGCATTACATGAGTATTTTTATGTCATGTAAGTTTTTCTAAGATTTCACATCTGCTAGAGAATGGCGTCCCACTCTCTTTGTTCTCTTTTATTTTATAATATTTTCCTAGCTATTTGACACCTGTACGAGCCTCCTTCACATTGACCACCTATCAATATGATTTTTACAAATGTTCTAAAATCTTGAGATTTTGTGTCACTTTAGTTGAGTTAAATCAACAAATATTAAGCACAAGTGTCCCCCATTTTGCTGACACTTGGTAGTTCTCTTTTGGATCAACAGATTCTCTTTTCCAATAGTCCCACTTATTGTGTGCTTCCTCTTTTATCAATGAATAAATAAATAAAATGATAAGTTTTTGAGTTAGATCACGATGATCCGTAATGTGCTAATAAAAAATAATAATAATAAGTTTTAAATTTTGAAATTTCGGGGTATCACAAAGTTTTACATCACCTCGAGAACAAAGAAAGTAATGATCTCACCCTAAGGAGGCCAAGAGAAAAACATAACAAATAGCATGAGATGACTGATTAGAAAGGTGAGGAGAACCATCTGAATCCCTAGAAGGATCCATTGAGAATCCATAGGAAATATCACTGAAGGGAGGATATAGCCCCAAAACCAAACATGAAAATACACCAGCCCCAGGATCCTCATTGAAGCCCCTCAAGATATGATAAAGAGAAATTGAGGAAGAAGACATCGGTGGGAGTGAGTATTTAGAATATAGTTTCTCGATATTGAAGAGAAGACCCACTTTCTTACCAAAGAGCATCAATCTTATTCCATTGAGAGGGAATGATATTTAAGTCATATTTGATAAGATCATGCACAAAGTGTTCCACAACATTTAGAGGGTCATTATAAGCCAAAGGGATTCTATTCTCACCCAATATAAAATCTTGTTGGGTCTCAGCATGCACCACCTTTGAAGGAACCAAAATAGGAGAAATAACCCTTTCAACCTAAGTAGGAGACAAAAATTATACATTAAATATAACTAAAAGAGAAGATGGTTTTGAGTGAGATGGAACCCTTACTCGTAGGCTATCACTACCCTTAATTTTTTTTTGAGAAAACCCAATCACAATTTGTGAGCACATGGCCTACACAATGATATCTCACACATTGAGAAGGACCGTTTAGATAGTCAAGAATCTGTGTGAATGGATTATTTACCCACACAATATTCACAAACATGAACATACCATGTCTAAAGTTTATTTAAACAATAATCTATGCAATCGACCTATAACTAGGTTAAGTCCACATCAATGAAATTTCCCAAAACATTCCCAATATCTTGCAAGCCAACATCAAACCAAAACTCAAGAGGAAGTTTTGAGAACTTAATCCATGTAGTCATTCTAGACAAGGCTTCCTCATGGGCATCGAAAAGTTGATTTGAAGGTTTGGCACAAAAAATATTGTGATCCAACTACTATCTATCATAGATAATATTTCCTAAATCTTTTTTTAAACAAAAAACAATTTACCTATCCATGGTCCAGAGAAGATATGGAAGGTCGAAACATACCTAATAACTGAAATCCAGATAGAATCCATCCACAAGATTAAAAATGACATGGACAATAGATTACCACAAAATTTCCCAACTATAGCCTTCCCCTCCAAATTCGTTATCTGACTAAAATACAAATCCTCCTAGACAACTAGTGCTACACCACCATCCCTTGATTTAACAAATTCCTTCCTCTTCTTCTTTGGTTTTTTGCTGACCTATTAAACTAGGCCACCTTGCAATTCCTCTAGCACAAGATTGTTACAAAAAAAACCTTCAAAACCATTTTCTCCATGAAAAGGACACCCAGACTTCTCGACAATGAAAGGACTAATTGAAAAATAACCTTCAACATGGATCCCATGCTTGTAAGAAACCCTAAAGATTTGCAAACTTCCAGGATCTATGAAACCCATACCCGAATGGTGATAGGGATCATGAGATGGATCTTCTAGCCAGACAAATATGTTTGGATCGAGGCACCTAATAGAGAGAGAAGTTTGGTGGTTCACCGAAGGCCCCATGAGTTAACACAATCCAGGTGAATATATGTGGGAGGGTTTAGGCTAGGGTCAATGAAAATTATTTCCTCCATTAGTGATCCTTCAGATAATAGACAAGTTGATGAGGATTAACCATAGTACACTATCGTGTATATTCCAAACACTACCTAGTCACCAATGTCACTCTGATATGCTAGAATTGAAGCCTAAGTACGACCACCATATAAAACCCTCTCAAGTTTGACTATATATACATATATAATTTTAATTTAGTTATTATAATATAGATTTCAACTCGATGGGATGTTTTAAAGTAAAGGAAACAAATAGAGATGAGATACATACTTGAAATTAATTTTAATGAAATATAATAAAACAAAATTTATGATTATGATAAGAAAGATTATATTATTATCCATTCAAATTAA
>JZKD02S1626918.1:107194-134203 GCA_000966675.3 Picea glauca | reverse complement strand
CTATATCAGTTCCTGGTTTCTAATAAGTTCTTCCAACATTCTCAAGGATTGGGTACATAGATATTACCTTTCCCAAGCTCAAACCACCGGTCGATCCTAGTCAATTGGGAGATGAAAACTTCCCAACACCCAAAACCATTTAGATTTGAGAAATTCTGGGCAAGAAGCCAAGAATTTATCCCTATGATTTCAGCGTCATGGAACAGTCAAGCCAACCTTAATGGGACCAAAATGTACCAAATCCAGCATAGGCTAAAATACACAAAAGCCTACATTAAAAAATGGAACAACGAGGTTTTCAAAAATATCCAGGAGGCAAGAATAAAATTAGAAGGGATAATGGAGGATTTGCAACAACAAATCATCCATCATGGTATTTCGCCACTTCTACGACTTGAGGAATCCCATATTCAACAGGAAATATCAGAGAGAGACATCCAGGAAGAGATCCTTATTCGATAAAAATCTAGGGTCCAATGGCTTCAAGAAAGAGATAGAAATACCAAATTCTTCCATAAACCTCTTCTATGGTGCAGAAGACAAAAAATGATAGAAACTCTACAAAAAAATGAGGGCCTAGCGGCAAAGAATCACGATGATAATGAATCATAGCTCCTGAACTACTATATGACCCTTTTGATCAAGTCGATAGTGTACATGAAGGAAGAAATCCTCTAGATAATAGAGGTGATTCCAAATTTGATATTGACATATCAAAACAAGAGTCTCATTCACCATATATCTATGGAAGAGGTGGAGGATGTGGTTAGGAAGATGTCATTGGGAAATCTTCGGGACCAAATGAGTTTACGACGAATTTTTTTTAAACCTATTGGAGAATTATATGTAGAGATGTTTGGGAGGTGGTAGAGGAATCAAGGAAATCATGGTCATTTCTTCAAGCATTCAATGCCACTATCCTAACCCTCATCCCAAAAGAAAATGGAGCTATAACGACAGAAAAGTTCCACCCGATCACCCTATGAAATGTAATCTACAAGATCATTACGATGGTAATTGCTAACAAGATTAAACCCATCCTACAATCAATTCTCTCCCCGGAATAGGGAGGGTTTGTGGAAGGGAGACATATTCTGGATGGTATAATAGTGGCCCACGAAACCATCAACTCCTTCAAAATGAAGGGACAGTTTATGTTGATGAAGCTATACTTCTCAAAATCTTACGAGAGGATAAATTGGGACTTCCTACGGGAAATTATAGAATATTTAGGGTTCGACAAGGAGTGAATTTTTTGGATCATGGATCTGATCTCTTCTGCCTTATATGTGATTCTTATCAATGGATCACCCTTGGAAACCTTTAAGTATTCAAGGGGAATCAGACAAGGGGACCCCCTGTCCCACTTCCTATTCATAATCCTTTCCAAGGGCTTGGGTAGATACATTAAGAGATCCATAATTGTAGAGGATTTGCAAGGTTTGAAAATCACCTCAAAATCAAATGCTCTCACCCATCTCCAATTTGTGGAAGAAACTCTACTTTTGGGAAATCCCATAGTCAAGGAAGCTTGACCGATTAGAAATAACCTTAATCTCTTCATGGAAACATTAGGAATGGAAATCAAAGATGAAAAATACAAAGTCTACTTATTGAACACCCATATATTTATCCAAAGGAATATTGCTCGCTTGCTTGGTTTTCAACGAGAGAGCCTTCCCTCCTCCTATCTGGGCCTACCAATCATATAAAAATCTCCCAAAGCCTCATCTTGAAAGGAACTCTTGTAAAAAATTTATGACTTTTTTCACATCTGGTCCCACCCGCTTCCTTACCTTCCCTGCTAGGATTCCTTTGATATAGTCAATCCTTTTGGCCATTCCCCTCTATCTTTTCTCAGTCCTGGAAGCACCCACAACCATCCTTCAACAATTAAGACACATCCAACAAAATTTCCTTTGGGAGGGATGAAAAGGGAGAGAAAACGGGCTTTGGTAGCATAGGAAGCCAAATGTTTTCCCAAGGGAGTTTAGGCATCATATATCCCCTCAGGATAGTTTATGATTTAGCAACAAAGTTACTCTAGATATGGAACAAAAATCTATAGGTCCTATGGGCCCAGATATGGATTCAAAAATATTCCCATAATACTTGGTACAATGATAAGATCCAGTTGTATGAGATGTGACCAAGATCCTTCATTTGGAATTATGCCTGGAAGAACAAAGGTACAGTGAAAATACAAATATTTTGGGAAATCCATGATGGAAAATGGACATTGTTTTGGGATGACACATGGTAAAAATTACCATCCCTAAACGACAATGATATCACTCTATATCTTCAAAGAGATATGAAAGCGGTAGGTTGGATCCTATTCTATCGCTACTGGGAGGACTCCCATCCAAAGGAAATAGATTTCAGACACTGGAAAACCCTGGACAATTGGTCGGTAACCTAGTCGGAGCCAGGAAGAATGGAAATGGAGAAGATACTAACCCAAAGGATAATACCATGGAAACTAGGCCCATACATCAAGAGGTGGGGGAAAAAAAGTAATGGGAACTTCACAGTCAAGGAAGCATACCAACAACTTCAAGAAACCCCAGCTATCAATCCGAAGGTAGTTTGGGGAAAATTTTGGAACACTCACCAATGGCCAAAAATTTCTACCCGTTTATGGTTAGTGGCTCACAAGAAAGTACTAATGTGGGACAAAATACAAAGAGGAGGATTTGAAGGTCCTTCCATATGCATGATGTGTAGACAAGAAGCTGAAATAATAAACCACCTGTTCATCGAATGCAAGGAAGTTTCAAAGCTATGGGACAGGGGGGAAACAATATTTAGAACATTAGACAGAATTCAACATATCATCATCAGAAGTATAGAATAATGGAAAGAAGAACATTTATATAAAAACAATTAAACAAGCCATGGACAATCTTTATTGGGTTCATCTTATGGCATAACCAGAAAGAGAGAAACTAGAGGATCTTCATGAGTAAATCCAATACCCATATCCAGACCTGGCAGGGTCTCTTAGGGAACCACGAAGAATCAATCAGCTCCTCAGCTTGGTATAAATAAGATAGTAATCCCTCGAGAGTGGAGATAAAGTGGCAGATTCCATAGACCAAATCCATCCAAGAAAAAATCTAAGAGTTGGGGAGAATGGCAAGAGGGAACAAGAAATTGGACCCCCCCACCAGGTTTCATAAAATTGAACTATGATTGTGCATCAAAAGAGAACATAGGATAAGCATGAGCAGGAGGCCTATTTAGATATTTGGTAGGGAATATGAGGTATGGATATTTCATTCGACTGGGGCTCAACTCGAACAATGGAGTAGAATATAGTGGAATGCTCTTGGGACTGATGCTAGAAAAGGAACTATAGTACAAATATCTGATCATGCAAGGAGACTCGAGGATTACCATGAAGGGATTAAGGAAATTCATAAATGGCACTGACCCAAAAAGGGTTTCATAGGATTGGTGATTGTCTTATGGTTACACAAAGATATCTAGCGCCATAAGAGGAAACTTCGTTGTCATCCCAAGTCATGTGAATGTGGTGGTAGATCATTTGGAAAATGTAGTGGTACACCAAACCCCATGTATGGATAGGTGGAGTTGGAGTGATGTGGGCAAAGAGTCATTAACAAACATGATTTCGAATCTAGTGGAGACCGATTCCCAAGGTCTCAATGAGGAGACAACTAGTGAAGTGGAAAAATTTGGAGGGACTCATGTCCTTCCCTCGTGTGAAATGAAAACTAATGAAAATAAGGTACATGGGAACCAACAGATGGACCTCGTCGAGATGAAAGCAAAGGTAATAACTTCATTCAGTCCATTTGTGTCAAGGAATACTTTCAAAGGGAGGAATATCCAGGATGATACAGGAAAGACAAAGTTAGTACAATATGTTATCAGTATGATAGCAATGGCATTGGGCTCTAGTACCTGGGGCATCATCATGGGGAGAGTAGAGGAAAAAATGTATGTGATAATGAAAACCCACGCTACGTTAGGTAGGAAAATATGGATCCTCCACTGATTGGGTAAGCCTATTAATAGAAAGCATCCTGGAAGGCCACATGCACATGAAAGGATGAGTTAGGGAAGCTCTTGAGAGACAAAAGAGTGATTGAGAGAGGATTGATAGGGAAAACAGGGAAATTCAGAGGGAATTGTTGGGAAGGGGTCCTTGGCCCTCGTCACGATGGAAAATTCCCCTCTGAACTAAGAACAAAGGGGGGGTCCACCCGTTCTTTTACAACTTCCAACATTGGCTAGCCTATTAGAGTAATACCAAAGCTCATTTGGAAAAGGAAGTGGATGGGAAAGAATATGGATGTAAGAGACTTGGGAAACATGAGGATGACTCCATGCCACCCCTAGTTAGTTTGCAGAAAAGTGTTGGGTTCAATAAGTAGGGGCTAGAAAACCCAGAAAGCCGAGAACAAGCCCTCCAATAGGAGGAATCACTCGACAACCAGAACATAAGAAACCATGTTAGAGGTCGAGGAAAATTTACAGTACGGACTCTTAGACAAGGAGAAGTGACATATGGTGGGGTTATAGAGGGATGTCGATATGAAGAGACAACGAAATTTAGAGGAAGAAATACTAGTTGAGGCTCAATAATGGGTCCCATACCCTAGTCAAATGAGGAAGAGGGATACAAAGTACTTCGGGTTGGTCGAGGTGTACTGGCGCACCAAAGCCATGATCTCCCAGGCCATGGTTCAATAGAAAAATGAAGTCCTCCAAGAATTTTCTCAATAATGAAACGATAATGAACAACTCATACAATCAGTAAGACTCCTAGAAGCCAAATTTGAAATTTTTTGTAAGAATAAGTTTGGTGTTTCTTTCATTGAGAAATATCAACATGAGAAAGACCATCAGGAGAAGCCATAATAGACAATGCCCCGACATAAAAAGGTTGTCCTCCTGTGGTGCCCTGATAGGCCCATTATTATTCAGGGTGAGTACCATGTCCATCATCTTGTCATAAGCCGGGCGAGTCCCTCTATGCCTCAGGGGTGGCTAAGCACCATCCCTTGGTGAAGGCTCTCCCCTCAGCAATAATCAAAGTAGTAGATAACGATGTATTTTTTCTATATTGAAGTTTAACTCTTCTGTTATGTAAAAGTTAGTATGGGCGGCTTACTTTCTCGAGACTAAGGGCCATAATGCATGGGTTATTATGGAAGCATGGAAAGATGTGCCGAGGTTTTAGGCAAATCTTGGAATGTAATATTTTTTGGGGATAATTTAGGACACCTATAGGCACAATATGGAAGGACCTTCAATATGTAATATTATGTACCTGATTTATAAAATTATGCAGTAATTTTTTTTCTAAAAAAAGATATTTCAAAGTTTAAAATTAAATATATAATAATAGTGTAAATCTTCTTTTACATTTTGAATCATCTCAAGAAAATTATTAATGGAATTGAAAATATAAATAAAAAATATTTATGTATGAAAACTTTCATAACATTCGATAACCTACTAACCGTAACTTAATATAAAGTTGACTATGTGATTCAAGGGAGTGCTTCCTGTGAAAACATATTTAGTAAAGGTACCTTCCTACACTAATAAAGTAGTTTTGGATAAGTTATTTGGAAGTAAGGGTCTTGGATGGCTGGTTTAATAGTCAGTAGTCAGATGGCAGCAAAACTAGTATTTTATGGTTTAATATGTGATTGGTTTAAATTTAATATGTTGCTAACATTTAAGAAAGGAAAAAACCTTCTTGTTAATTTAATAAGTTGCTAGAATTTAAGAAAGGAAAAAAACTGCTTATTGGGAATTGCAACTTTTCATTGACTCAATCATATTTGAAAATTGCAATTAAGAAAGGAAAAAACTTAGTAGGAATTGCAGCTTGTCATTGACTCAAACATATTTGAAAATTCATTGACCCAATCATATTAAAAAAATTGCAATGAAAAAGCTTAGTAGGAATTACAGCTTGTCATTGATCCAAACATATTTGAAAATTGCAAGAAAGTGAAAAACTTAGTTATTGCAAGTTACACAACTTGTCATTGACCTAATCATATTTTCACATTGCAATTAATTCAAATAAATAAATCATTAACCATGGAAGAATTACTCGGTGGGTACTCTCTTATCCTCCACTCTCTGCATACTAGGTTAATTATTAATTTTTTCATGTTTTTTTATTACCTTCACTGTAGGAATATGTTCATTATCTATAACTTTTCAAAAATATATTATTTAATTATTAATTTGATTAATTTATCATTTTTTTATTAAAAAATATTATCATAATGTTTTAGAGTTTAAAGGGATTTGAAGTTGGAAGGAGGAGACAATGGTAGGCAAAGTTGGTTAGGGTTTGGATCGAGGAAAAAAGAAGATGACAACGTGGAGAATATGGGTGCAAAGATAAGAAGGAATCGAGGAGAAGTGTAACTAATGCAACAATGGAGGGACAGAAAAAGGAGACAACAAAACCTCAAGACATGCACAGAGTAACCGAGGCAACAAAAGAAGGGAACAATAAAAAGTCATTTAAGGAAGCAATGTAAAGGGGACCTAGCCCGACTTCCAAAGACAAAGGAAAGGACAAGGTGTAGTCAGCTAAGAAAGCGGGCCAAACCCAAGAACATGAAAAAAAAATGCAAAACGGATGTCTGCCGAAAATGGCGGAGAACCCAAGGTACGAGGCTACATCCCCGCTTATCAGAGATAACATCTAGCATATGAAGGACCATGAACTTATCAGAAATTTCATGGGACTCCAACCATCGGAGAAAGCATTCATGCTTTGGGTTCAAACCCGATGGAAATTCAAAGGCATGATGGATGTCAAATTGGGATCAAAAGGCTTCTTTACAGTAATTTTATCTTACTCAGCAATTAGAAGTAGAATATTTTATGAAGGGACCTATTTCTTTAATTCAATCGGTTTACATATGAGATATTGGACAGAGAGGTTCTCCCCCGTGAATGAGGACTTCACATCGACCCCAGTCTGGATCGGATTATATTATTTTCCAAAGGAATTTTGGCACCATAAAACTCTAACAGGAATAAGGGATACAATGGGCTCGTATGTCAAAACATCGAAGATAACAAGGATAGGAAAATACACTTCATATGCATGAATCTTTGTGTACATGAATGTATCCAGAGCCCTGCCAAAATCCATACTGATATCATTTCAAGACCAAGACTGGATCCAACCTATAGACAACAAGAACGTCCGATTTTGATGCATAAAATGCCATGAATATGGACATTTATATAGGGAATGTCCCCAAAACTCAAGCCCAGAACAAAACAAGGTGAGAGAGGAAAAATATGGGTAAGGATTTACCAAGATCCACAATAAGAGGAAGCCAATGAAAAAGGGATCTCATAACACAAGAGAGACATCTAATAAAAGTTTGAACAACTTCTAGACACTAGAAGCCAAAGAACAACCAGACACGAAGGGGGAGAAACATGAACAGATCCCGGTCATCCTGGCGGCAAATCTAACCCCGGAAGATTGGAAAATAGAAGAGATTCAAAAACATCGCAAAGTGGAACCTCCAATCCCCATAAATCCTGAGAACGAGGATGAAACTATAATGAATTAAACCTCAGACATAGAGGGATATCAGGAAGAAATGGAGCAGGAGGAGGAACCATAGAACATGGAGTTGGAGGAATCAAAAGTAGATCTCAAATCCCTCATCCAAGACCATGAAGAGTAGGATATAAATAAGATGCAGGGGAGCCAAATCAGACAACTATACCAAGAACTAAATAAAGGAGAGGGTAAGAAGGGGGGCCAAGAGGTACCCACAACCTTGACAAGAAGCTTTGGAATTAAAAGCAACACCCTCAAGAACCCAAAAAAACCAAGAGGGGAGGAAAATAAGAGAGGTCGAAAAACCCACAAGAAAGTATTGGAGGAAACATGATCCCTACTGATAGATTCACAACAAGTAGTGGGGCTTCCAAAGAAGTACTTCCATTCCCAACCAAAATGATAAGAATTAAGTAATATCATGGAATATAATGGGACTAAAGGCACCATTAAAGAAAAGTACACAGAAAAGGAAGATACCACATGAGAAAACATATTCTATGTTATTATAGGATACTAAGTGCGATGGAGAAACAATGGGTAAGATATCCCACAAAATATGGAATAACAATGAAATGCTTTGTATAGAAGAAAAAGGAGTGGCAGACGACTTAACAACCATTTGGAACCTAGACTCCTTCAAATTAGAAGGGGTGCATCAATGTCCAATAATCTTTACCATCCATTATAAGAACTTTAGAATGGGAGAACATGGATTCAGATCAAATGTGTATGGACCCCAAAATTAGGACACAAAAAGAGGATTTCTAAGATCTACATTGGATAATTGGGAGAGACTTTAACCTTATAAAACCCTTGAGGAAAATAAAGGAGGGGTCAAAAAACTATACCTGGAAAATAAACGATTCAAGGAATCCCCAGAGGAATTAAACCTAGTGGATCTCCTGACTTAGGGGGGCATGTTCACATGGAATAACCAGAGAGGGGGGGGGAAAGCAGGTGATAGAGAGGCTATATCAGTTCCTTTTTTCTAATAAGTTCTTCCAACATTATCAAGGATTGGGAACATAGATCTTACCTTTCCCAAGCTCAAACCATTGTTCGATCCTAGTCAATTGGGAGACACAAACTTCCCAACACCCAAAACCATTTAGATTTGAGAAATTCTAGACAAGAAGCCAAGAATTTATCCCTATCATTTCAGCATCGTGGAACAGTCAAGCCAACCTCAATGGGACCAAAATGTACCAAATCCAACATAGGCTAAAATACACAAAAGCCTACATTAAAAAATGGAACAACGTGGTTTTCAAAAATATCCAGGAGGCAAGCATAAAATTAGAAAGGATAATGGAGGAGTTGCAACAACAAATCATCCATCATGGTATTTAACCACTTCTATGACTTGAGGAATCCCATATTCAATAGGAAATATCAGAGAGAGACATCCAGGAAGAGATCCTTATTCAACAAAAATTTAGGGTCCAATGGCTTCAAGAAAGAGATAGAAATACCAAATTCTTCCATAAATCTCTTTAATGGTGTAGAAGCCAAAAAATGATAGAAACTCTACAAAAAACTAAGGGCATAGCAGTAGAGAATCATGATGATACTGAATCATAGCTCCTGAACTACTATATGACCCTTCTGATCAAGTCGATAGTGTACATGAAGGAAGAAATCCTCCAAATAATAGAGGTGATTCCAAATTTGATATTGACATATCAGAACAAGAGTCTCATTCGCCAGATATCTTTGGAAGAGGTGGAGGATGTGGTTAGGGATATGTCATTGGGAAAATCTTTAGGACCAAATGAGTTTACGACGAATTTTTTTAAAACCTATTGGAGAATTATATCTAGAGATGTTTGGGAGGTGGTAGAGGAATCAAGGAAATCATGGTCATTTCTTCAGGCATTCAATGCCACTGTCCTAACCCTCATCCCAAAAGAAAATGGAGCTAGAACAACAGAAAAGTTCCACCCGATCAACCTATAAAATCTAATCTACAAGATTATTGCGATGGTAATTGCTAACAAGCTTAAACCCATCCTACAATCAATTCTCTCCCCAGAATAGGGAGGGTTTGTGGAAGGGAGACATATTCTGGATGGTATATTAGTGGCCCACGAAACCATCAACTTCTTCAAAATGAAGGGTCAGTTTATGTTGATGAAGCTATACTTCTCAAAATCTTACGAGAGGATAAATTGGGACTTGCTACGGGAAATTATAGAATATTTAGGGTTCGACAAGGAGTGGATTTCTTAGATCATGGATCTGATCTCTTCTGCCTTATATGTGATTCTTATCAATGGATCACCCTTAGAAACCTTTAAGTATTCAAGGGGAATCAGACAGGGGGACCCCCTCTCCCACTTCCTATTCATAATCCTTTCCAAGGGCTTGGGTAGATACATTAAGAGATCCATAATTGTAGAGGATTTGCAAGGTCTGAAAATCACCTCAAAATCAAATGCTCTCACCCATATCCAATTTGTGGAAGAAACTCTACTTTTGGGAAATCCTACAGTCAAAAAAGCTTGACCGATTAAAATAACCTTAATCTCTACATGGAAACATTAGGAATGGAAATCAACGATGAAAAATACAAAGTCTACTTATTGAACACCCCTATATTTATCCAAAGGAATATTGCTCGCTTGATTGGTTTTCAACGAGAGAGACTTCCATCCTTCTATTTGGGCGTACCAATCATATAAAAATCTCCCAAAGCCTCATCCTGAAAGGAACTCTTGTAAAAAATTTATGACTTTTTTCACATTTGGTCCCACCGCTTCCTTACCTTCCCTGCTAGGATTCCTTTGATATAGTCAATCCTTTCGGCCATGCCCCTCTATCTTTTCTCAGTCCTAGAAGCACCCACAACCATCCTTCAAAAATTAAGACACATCCAACAAAATTTTCTTTTGGGAGGGATGAAAAGGGAGAGAAAATGGGCTTTGGTAGCCTAGGAAACCAAATGTTTTCCCAAGTCACAAGGGAGGTTATGCATCAGATATCCCCTCAGGATAGGCTACGATTTAGCAACAAAGTTACTCTAGAGATGGAACAAAAATCTATAGGACCTATGGGCCCAGATATGGATTCAAAAATATTCCCATAGTACTTGGTACAATGATAAGATCCAGTTGTATGGGATGTGACCAGGATCCTTCATTTGGAATTATGCCTGGAAGAACAAAGGTACAGTGAAAATATGAATATTTTGGGAAATCCATGATGGAAAATTGACATTGTTTTGGGATGACACATGGGAAAATTTACCATCCCTAAAGGACAATGATATCACTCTATATCTTCAAAGAGATATGAAAGCGGCAGGTTGGATCCTATTCCATCGCTACTGGGAGGAATCCCATCCAAAGGAAATAGATTTCAGACACTGGAAAACCCTGGACAATTGGTCGGTAACCTAGATGGAGCCAGGAATAATGGCAATGGAGAATATACTAACACAAAGGATAATACCATGGAAACTAGGCCCATACATCAAGAGGTGGGGGAAAAAAGGTAATGGGAACTTCACGGTCAAGGAAGCATACCAACAACTTCAAGAAACCCCAGCTATCAATCCGAAGGTAGTTTGGGGAAAATTTTGGAACACTCACCAATGGCCTAAAATTTCTACCCTTTTATGGTTAGTGGCTCACAAGAAAGTACTAACATGGGACGAAATACAAAGAAGAGGATTTGAAGGTCCTTCCATATGCATGATGTGTAGACAAGAAGATGAAATAATAAACCACATGTTCATCGAATGCAAGGAAGTTTCGAAGCTATGGGACAGGGGGGAAACAATATTTAGAACATTAGATAGAATTCAACATAACATCATCAGAAGTATAGAATAATGGAAAGAAGAACATTTAGATAAAAACAATTAAACAAGCCATGGACAATCTTTATTGGGTTCATCTTATGGCATAACTAGAAAGAGAGAAACTAGAGGATCTTCATGAATAAATCCAATACCCATATCTAGACCTGGCAAGGTATCTTAGGGAACCACCAGGAATCAATCACCTCCTCAACTTGGTATAGATAAGATAGTAATCCATCGAGAGTGGAGATAAAGTGGTAGATTCCACAGACCAAATCCATCCAGGAAAAAAACTGAGAGTTGGGGAGAATGGCAAGAGGGAACGAGAAATTGGACCCCTCCACCAAGTTTCATAAAATTGAACTATGATCGTGGATCAAAAGGGAACATAGGATAATCATGGGTAGGAGTCCTATTTAGATATTTGGTAGGGAATATGAGGTATGGATATTCCATTCGACTGGGGCTCAACTCGAACAATGGAGTAGAATATAGTAGAATTCTCTTGGGACTGAGTCTAGAAAAGGAACTATAGTACAAATATTTGATCATGCAAGGAGACTCCATGATTACCATGAAGGGATTAAGGAAATTCATAAATGGCACTAACCCGAAAAGGGTTTCAGAGGATTGGTGATTTTCTTATGGTTACACAAAGATATCTAGAGCCATAAAAGGAAACTTCGTTGTCATCCCAAGTCATGTGAATGTGGTGGTGGATCATTTGGAAAATGTTGTGTCACACCAAACCCCATGTATGGATAGGTGGAGTCGGAGTGATGTGGGCAAAGAGTCATTAACAAACATGATTTTGAGTCTAGTGGAGACCGATTCCCAAGGTCTCAATGAGGAGACAACTGGTGAAGTGGAACAATTTGGAGGGACTCATTTCCTTCCCTCATGTTAAATGAAAGCTAATAAAAATAAGGTACATGGGAACCAAAAGATGGACCTCGTCGAGAAGAAAGCAAAGGTAATAGCTTCATTTAGTCCATTTGTGTCAAGGAATACTTTCAAAGGGAGGAAGATCCAGGATGATACAGGAAAGCCAATGTTAGTACAATATGTTATCAGTATGATGCCAATGGCATTGGGCTCTAGTACCAGGGGCATCATCATGAGTAGAGTAGAGGAAAAAATGTATGTGATAATGAAAACCCACGCTACGTTAGGTAGGAAAATATGGCTCCTCCACTGATTGGGTATGCCTATTAATAAGAAGCATCCTGGAAGGCCACATGCACATGAAAGGATGATTTAGGGAAGCTCTTGAGAGACAAAAGAGTGATTCAAAGAGGATTAATAGGGAAAATAGGGAAATTCAGAGGGAATTGTTGGGAAGGGGTCCTTGACCCTCATCACGATGGAAAATTCCCCTCTGAGCTAAGAACTAAGGGGGGTCCACCCGTTCTTTTACAACTTCCAACATTAGCTAGCCTGTTAGAGTAATACCAAAGCTCATTTGGCGAAGGAAGTGGATGGGAAAGAATATGGATGTAAGAGACTTGGGAAACACGAGGATGACTCCATGCCACTCCTAGTTGGTTTGCAGAAAAGTGTTGGGTTCAAGAAGTAGGGGCTAGAAAACCCATAAAGTCGAGAACAAGCCCTCCAATAGGAGGAATCACTCGACAACCAGAACATAAGAAACCATGTTAGAGGTCGAGGAAAATTTACAGTCCAGACTCTTAGACAAGGAGAAGTGACACATGGTGGGGTTATAGAGGGATGTCGATATGAAGAGACAACGAAATTTAGAGGAAGAAATACTAGTTGAGGCTCAAGAATGGGTCCCATAACCTAGTCAAATGAGGAAGAGGGATACAAAGTACTTCGGGTTGGCCGAGGTGTACTGGCGCACCAAAGCCATGATCACCCAGGCCATGGTTTAATAGAAAAATGAAGTCCTCCAAGAATTTTCTCAACAATGAAACGATAATGAACAACTCATACAATCAATAAGACTCCTAGAAGCCAAATTTGAAATTTTTTGTAAGAATAAGTTTGGTGTTTCTATCATTGAGAAACATCTACATGAGAAAGACCATCAAGAGAACCCATAATAGACAATGCCCCAACAGAAAAAGGTTGTTCTCCTGGGGTTCCCTGATAGGCCCATTATTATTCAGGGTGAGGACCATGCCCATCAGATTGTCATAAGCCGGGCGAGTCCCTCTATGCCTCAGGGGTGGTTGAGCACCATCCCTTGGTGAAGGCTCTCCCTTCAACAATAATCAAGGTAGTATATAATGATGTCTTTTGTCTATATTGAAGTTTAACTCTTTTGTTATGTAAAATTCAGTATGGGCGGCTTACTCTCTCGAGACTAAGGGCCATAATGCATGGGTTATTATGGAAGCATGGAAAGATGTGCCCAAGTTTTTAGGGAAATCTTAAAATGTAATATTTTTTAGGGAAAATTCAGGGTGCCTATAGGCACAAGATAGAAGGACCTTCAATATGTAATATTATGTACCTGATTTATAAAATTATGCAGTAAATTTTCTTAAAAAAAGATATTTCAAAGTTTAAAATTAAATATATAATAATAGTGTAAATCTTCTTTTTACATTTTGAATCATCTGAAGAAAATTATTAATGAAATTGAAAATATAAATAAAAAATATTTATGTATGAAAACTTTCATAACATTCGATAACCTACTAACCGTAACTTAATGTAAAGTTGACTATGTGATTCAAGGGAGTGCTTCCTGTGAAAACATATTTAGTAAAGGTACCTTCCTACACTAATAAAGCAGTTTTGGATAAGTTATTTGCTCGTGAGTTAAATTTCTTAAAAATATGAGGAGATCATTAAATCGAAATTTGACTTCTTGAATTTGATTTAATATAAGTGTCAAAGAATAATATCTTATGTTGTAATGTTTCTTAGCTGATTCAATCACGGACTTATAGCCTCCCCATGTGAATATGTTTTACATCTTGTGAATATGTTATTGTTTTTTTCCTTGTAAAAGAGAAAAAAATAAATTTGTCATTATTTTCTCTTTACCTAATTACAAATGTTAGAAAATAATAATATTTCTTTGTTATTATTTGTTTTTTACTCAACTATAAACGTTAGAAAATAATAATACCTTTTTATCATTTGGTGGCAAGACCTGAAATTCGCCAAGGGCCTGAAGGAGAAACAGTTGAAATGGTGTGACTTTAAGAAGTATTTCAAAAAACAATACTTTTTTGAGAGCTATTATGAAAGGAAAATGAAATAATTCTATGAGCTACGACTTGGATAGATGTCGATGGAGGACCTTATAAATAAATTTATGGCGATGCTAAGGTTCGTACAATACATCCAGGAGGATAAGGTAAAAATCCAATGATTCTTAAGATGTTTACCGCAGTCCTACATGGACATAATTGAGTTCGACAACCCCAAATCCTTGAGTGAAGTATTCAGGAAAGAACAAATGTGCTATGACTAGTATAAACAACGAGTGGAGCTTCCCAAAGACTGGAAGGATAAGAAACAAGATTGAATGAACCAGCGGAAGAAGGGATACCAGCCAACTCCGTTTTAGAATGCAGCAAAAAGATTTCCAGGAAAAGATTTTCACTCCAATCATCTGAATACGCAAGGTAGCAGTAAACCAGTAAAATTGGGAACAAAAAGGTTTGGGGACAGCTCCCGTGAGCCACTAAAGTGCTGTGAATGTGGAGAACCTCATCTAAGGAGGAACTGTCCACGTTTAAGTTCAACAAACAGAATTGTAATTCATAATTTACAGGAAGCGTCGACAGTGGGAGATGTGGGCAGAAGCCTGCATTGGATAAATGCAACCATAGATGGTTGGCAAGCCGACCACCAGTCCTCTATGGTAGAGATCGAAGGTAAAATCAATAACTCTCGAATTTATGTCTTAATTGAACTTGGAGCTACGTTAAGTTATATTACTCCTGAGGTAGTAGAGTCAAACAAACTTAAGAAATTGAAGCATGAAAAGTAATGGCGGGTACAACTACCAATAGAAACTAAAAGGAAAGTAGTCAAATTTATTTCTGATTTGGAGTTCAGCTTAGACAGTAAAAATATAAGAACAAATATGAACATCCTACCACTAGGAACTTATGATATGATTATCGGGATGGATTGGTTGGAACAACACAAAGCAGTGCTAGATTGTTATACAAAGTTACTCAAATATAAAGACGACTTCGACACTACTAGAACAACTCGAGGTATACTAAAACTTGTATCAGTTAGGCAAGTTTCAGCAATGCAACTCAAGAAATGTATGAGGAAAGGATGTCAAGTTTATTCCACCCAAGTAGCGAATCTGTTAGAAAAGGGAGATAAGCCACAGTTAGAAGACTTTGTTGTCCTACGTGATTTTAGGGACATGTTTGTGGATGAGATACTTGAACTACCCCCTCGAAGGGAAATAGAATTCTCCATAAACCTACTACCCGGTTCATCCCTTATCTCAAAAGCACCTTACCGGATGAGTCTACCAGAACTGACAGAATTAAAATTACAATTACAAGAATTTTTGGACAAGGAGTATATTAGACCAAGTGTCTCACCATGGGGGGCACTAGTCCTCTTTGTGAAAAAGAAAGATGGTACTCTAAGACTATGTATCGATTATAGACAACTAAACAAAATGACTATTAAGAAAAAATACCCCTTAAAAAGGATAAATGATCAGTTCGATCAAGTTGGTGGGACCAAAATCTTTTCAAAGTTGGATTTATGATCCGATTATCATCAAGTTAGGATAAAGGATGAGGACATAAACAAAACAACTTTTCGCACAAGATATGGACACTACGAGTTTGTAGTCATACCTTTCGGACTCACTAACGCACCAGCCACATTTATGTGCCTAATGAACAACATTTTTAGTCAGTACTTAGACAAGTTCATAGTAGTATTTATCGATGATATTTTGGTCTATTCTAAAATGGAGGAGGAACATGATGAACATTTAAGAATAGTTCTGCAAACGTTGAGAAAACACAAACTATATGCAAAATTTGACAAGTGTGACTTTTATCAAAAGGAAATACAATATTTAGGACATGTCATTTCGACAGAAGGTATTGCCATAGACCCGAAAAAGGTAAAAGCCATTATGGAATGGCCAGTACCTAAGGATGTGGAAGATATCTGGTCATTCATGGGAATCATCGGATATTATCATAGATTTATAGAAGGGTTTTCCAAGATAGTCTACCTTATCACGTCATTACAAAAGAAAGGGACCAAGTTTAACTGGTCACAAAACTGTTAAGACATATTTAACAAGTCGAAGGAATTATTGACATCAGCGCCCATTTTGATGCAAGTAAAGAGGGACTAGGTGATGTCATAACTCAGGAAGGACAAGTGATTTGTTACAAGTCCCTGAAATTAAAAGAGCATGAGCAGAATTATGTCACTCACGACTTAGAATTGGCAGCGGTAATACACACCTTAAAAATGTGGCGACACTACATAATGGGAAGAAAGTTTCTACTATTGATGGATAATAGTGGTGTGAAATATTTGTTTATCCAACCATATCTAAATGCAAGGCAAGCAAGATGGCTAGCCTTCTTGAGAGAATTCGACTTCGAGGTCAGACATATCAAGGGTAAGGAAAACAAAGTAGCAGATGCTTTAAGAAGACAAGTCCATGGGTTATTTGAGATAAACATCAATAGGGCAGAAAGTGATCTGGAACAAAGGATAAGGATTACAGGTGTTAACGACAGAAATTACACTAAGATGATGGCAGAATTACAAAACAGTACTGCAAACTCAGATAAGCCAGATCTAAGTATCGACAAAAAGGTCCACTATTATGATTTAAAAGCAAACTTTACATACCAGATTCAACAGAATTAAAATTAACAGTTTTGGACGAAGTGCATAAGAAACCGTATTCTGACCACCCAGGTTACCAGAAAACAATAACGACACTTAGAAAACTATTTTATTGGCCTAATATGAAAGGTGAAATAACAGAGTACTTGGCTAGGTGCCAGGATTGTCAGCAAGTTGAGGCCAAACACCAGCATCCAGCCGGACTATTACAGCCATTACTAGTACCAAAATGGAAATGGGAGACCATATCGCTAGACTTTATAATAGGTTTGCCTAAAACTCAGAAACATAATGATTCTATCATGGTTGTAATCGATAAACCCAGTAAGTCTTTACACTTTATTCCTGTCAAGTCTACTTTTAAAGCTATAAACATTGCTGAAATATTCATGAAAGACATTTTTAGACTGCATGGTATTCCTAAAATGGTGATTTCAGATAGAGACGTAAAATTCACATCCTCTTTTTGGAAGGAATTTTTTGCAGGGCTAAATACTAATCTGAATTTCAGTACGAGTTATTATCCAAAAACGAATGGAAAAACCAAAAGGCCAAACCAAATCGTGGAGGATATGCTCTGCATGTGTGTAAGAACAAAAACAAACAAATGGGAAGATTATTTACACTTGGTAGAATTTTCATATAACAATGGGTACCAAACATCGACAAAGCTAATCCCTTTCGAAGTACTGTACGATAGAAAGTGTACGACTCCAATTAGTTGGGACAACCCAGCTGACAGACTCATGGTTGGACCATAGATGCTCCAAGAAATGGAAATCATGGTAAGGAAGGTACAACAAAACTTGAAAGAAGCACATGACATACATAAAAGCTATGCATATCAACAAAGAAGACACTTGGAATTTCAAGTGGGAGACCACGTTTATTTGATGGTCAAAGAACAAAAGAGCTCGTTGAAATTAGGGAACTGTGCCAAGATGGCACCCAGTTTTTGTGGGCCCTTCGAGATACTGGCTCGAATTAGACCCGTAGCATACCAACTTGCACTTCCCGCTAATCTAAGAATTCATAATGTATTTCATGTTTCTTTGTTAAAAAAATATATTCATGACCCTACTCATATGATTGATTGGAACTTGGTGCAGGTGGAACCTGAAGGTGAATTCCAGGTGGAACCCTTGTGTATTCTGGACCAAAGAGAAATAACACTTCAGAATAGAGTTGTCGCTCAGGTAAAGGTGCAATGGAAGCACTTTAGTCCTAAGTAGGCCACTTGGGAGTTGGAGGGATATTTGTGGAAATCTCATCCAACCTTGTTCCAAGGAAGGGACGAACACCGAGGACAATGTTTTACTAAAGGGAGAAAGGATGTGACATCCCAAAAAATAAAATATTTTTGAAAATTAAATTTATTGGGAAATTATTCCAATTTTAGTAAATTCGAATTTGGCAGATTTTTTCCATTTATGGCTATTCCGAATTCTGAATTTAATAAGTGTAATTAATTATTATGACGGTTGGGTAGGGATTTTATTTGACCCAACTAACTATTTGACTATGACACTTGTATGAAAACATAATATTTTATATTGATTGCAGCAAGACAAATGGAACATCCATGTTAAAATTAGTTGACCATGACTCCATGAGTGGGGAACATGTTGGAACCACCTCTGGGCTGATTATTACAAGTGGAAAATCAGGGATTTAGAAAGCTGTGAAAATCCCCAAGGGAGGGTAAAAGACCTAGACAAATAGAATTGGATTGATAAATAGCATATGTGAGGAGGCAGGATGCTGCCAAGTATGCTTGGAGAAAGAGACTAATGATTTTTCCCTTGCTGTTATGAACACTATGGAATGAGTGTGAGGCAAGAGGAATGGGATGGAATTGAAGGACATTGTTGAGGAGGAGTTTCCAAGTTCACCCTGATGGGTTCATGGTCAGGCTAGGGGTGAATTGGGGCAAGTGATTTTGATTGCCTTATTCTACAGCTGGGAGGAACGTAGTTGTTCCATTTTCCTTCCCACTAACTGGTTCATATATGTCTCCTATCCCTCTCTGCATGAATGATCTTATATCTGATGTGATGTATTTATTGAATTTGAATCAAATTATTTCCCATTTCTGTTGAATGATTCAGTAATAGTTGTAGTGCAACTATTAAATTTTGTATGGATTTAATACTCCCGGGCGAAATCTATCTAAATGAATGATGTATAAATCTGATAGCATACATTACAAATCTAATGCTGAATGACATTTATTGTTGAGTCAAAGTCTCATTGAATACTAGAATTGTTCTTTTTATTTATTTATTGTTAGGACAAATCGGGTTGTTGTATTTATGTAAGTCTTTATACCTTGTAAGTCATTATTTTTGCTATAAGAATTTATACACAGAGTTTGGTTTGAAGTTTAATTATATATCTATGGATCCGAAAGTAAACAAAATCAAGGGAAAACATATCTACACATATATTCTTATGTATTATTACAGGAACTAAACTGTATGCATTACAATGGAAAATAAACCTCTACAATAGTGCGAATTAGAAAATGACATCATGTATTATCAAGCCTCGGTATAAGCATCCTGAATGTGAAAGTGCAAACTATTACTAACAAGATAGAATTACCCTACACAGTAAAAGGGACCAAAAGGATAGATACGAATATGTATATTTGTAAGTTTGTACATATCGATACATATATATATATATAAATAAGTAAGCATCCACAGGCCATATCTTAACAGTTGACTCAGATAAACCTCTACCCTAAAATATTTTTAAACAGTAAAGAAAAAATAGGAATACTATAGACTCGTCGAGGTAATACATAATGTATGAGTAAAAGAAAGATTTTTTTTTTGAGAAAATAGTCCTTCAAATCATAGATTATCCTTCCAAAACTATTTATAACTATAAGATTCGAATAATACAGAGATTTAAAGGAAAACTGAAATGACGACCTTAATGACCAAGTGCCAGTATGGGATACTTCCGAACAGTGAAACATTTTGATTAATACAATAGCCATTACAGTGTTCATTTAAACCAGAAAGTAATTCTCGTAGGAAAACCTTCGAATTATCATTACTCATGACTGTCGAACCTAAACTTAAGATTACAGATGGCGCCTTTATCGAATGCCCATATACCAAAATTTGTAATCCTGTTTGTTGGGTCTCCTGAGTAGTTAACAGAAAAAGGAACTTGAATAACTTTATATTGAAGACGAAGAGGAAGCTCCAGAGACCTTGAGTGTACATAGGCCTGAAAGAGTTATCAATTCTGAGAATCAGTAAATTATTTACAGGAAGCAACATAACAACAACATAAGTGATAATTATTATTAAGTGTACATTGGTGGTCGCGCCATTTTCTTTCCTTGTCGCTTTCCTCCTGAGTGGTTATCCGGAGGAAAGCGACAAGGAAAGNTAAGTGTACATTGGTGGTCGCGCCATTTTCTTTCCTTGTCGCTTTCCTCCTGAGTGGTTATCCGGGACATGGGAGAAGCGTGCAACAAGTCTTTGATGGGTCCTCACTTCAGCAAAGCCCACCATTAGTGATTATACCAGTAACTTGAACGAGGAGAAATTATAATAGAACAAAAGTACAGTTGTAGTAAGCAACAGATTTAAACATAGTAAATGACGACATTCATTTCCTTAACACCCAGATAGATATAAATCAAGTTGTCATGAAGACAGGTTTCGAACCAATATCTTACCCCAACGTTGGACTCCAAAACCCTCCCCAAATTCAAGACAATAGAAAGTAATGTGAACAACAGTCATTACAGGGTGTATCAAGATCGGACCCCTACAAGGTCGCCCGAGAACAATTAGCATCACCAATACAAGAAAATTGTTGGGGAAAAATTTCATTTGACAGAAGAAATACCCTTATAAATTTCTCACAAAACCCTAATTTTCAAAGACACATATATAAGGAATTTTTTTTCAGAACTTTTTTCAGTCATGGAGACATTCCCAAGTGCGCCCATCGCCTTAATTGCAGTCCCCCTTGATGATGGGTTCTTTCGTTCAAAGAGGAGTTTATTATGGTCCAGCCAATGTGCCAACAGACTGGCAAAGGGAGGTTTTTTGATAAGTCAGACATGTTGTTCCACTTGTCCATACACTCACTAAGAGTATTTCCAATCTACTGGGTTCTCAAATTTAGAACCTGCGTACAATGTAGCCATACCTCCTTTGAAAATTGGCAATGAATAAAAAGATGTGGAATGTCTTCGTCATGATGCTTACACAGAATACAATTACCTGGACCGATCCACCCTTTCACTTGAAGATTGTCCCACGTCAATAACCTATTCTCCATTTCTAACCAGAAGAATAGAATGATCTTTTGTTGTACTCTCTATTTCCATAAAAATGTTTTCCATTATTGACTGACAGGAAAATTGAGAGTGGAAATGATTGCATTATAGAAATTTTTAACGAAGAAAACCCCTAAACAATCCCCTCGAGACCATAGAAGTGAGTCCTCTTGGTCACCACACAGGATTATTCCAACTTTATTCAACTCAACAGTGAAGGAATTCCACTCTGTCATGCACGCTCTAGTCAGATTCAGTTCAAAACTGGTTTTCCAAACTATTGCCAGGGAAGTCGGGTCAACATTGTTTGAAACATGAGCTAAGGATTTGATATGTTTATCGCTCAAATCCTGTACAAGATCCGAACTGAGCATCTATCGGTCTCCCATCCCTAGAATCGTGTCTCTGCCTAAGGTAATAAGGTGCCCTGCCCCTGGCTTCCAACAGAGCCATTGAAGAATAATCAGAAGCGATCTAAGAAATATTGGGCACAGTCTAGAGACAACAAGCCAATTATGTTTAGGTTGTCTGAGCCAACTTACAAGAGAGGTATAATTTAAATACTTATCCATAACCACCTGATGCCAGATGCTCTGATATGTGAGATGCCTCCATAAGGTTGCAGCATTGAGAGCGAAATTGAAATGATAAAAATTTTGAAATCTCAAACCCCCATTTATTTTTGGTCTGGCAAGAAGATCCCATCTGAAAAGATGATACTGACAAGAGTTTGATCGTCCATTCCATAAGTAATGAAAAATCATTTTACAGATATTATTGAGAATAGAGCGAGGCAAAGACTCCAGGAACATCTAGAAAACCGGTTGGCCTTCCAGGATGGATTTAATGAGAATGTATCTGCCCCCTAAAGAGAGCCACTTGTTATACCAATCCATGATTTTCTAAGAGAACTTTGAAACTAACCAGACCCAATCTGTTTCTCATCTTGGACCACTCTTTAAAAAATACCCCAAAGACTTAAATCCCTCTGAAAGTTCACTGAAAGAAAAATTACGGAGAGATTTGAACGAAGATAGTTCTAGTTCATTGAAGCCTTCGAAGATCATTGTTTGTTTTTATTTACTCGTTGAGCGTTGTAAAAAAATTCAATGATAGCTTTTATTTGTTTCCATTCAACAAGACTATCCTTTGACATAATAAGTACGTCATCTACAAAGGGCAGGTGCAAATTTTTTGTCATTCTAGAAACATTAATACCTAAGATCAATCCTTGAGCTGTTGAATTATTCAACTGTAAACAAAGACCCTCCATCATAAGAATGAAGAGAAGAGGGGAAAGTGGACAGCCTTGGCGGACCCCCCTCTCTCTTCTGAAGAATTACGAAGGTTCTCCATATACTAAGACCGCAAAGGACGAGGAAGTTACACAAGACATAATCCAATTTGTTAATTGAATTCCCAAGCCCACTTTAAGAAGAATCAATCGGAGTTGACTCCAGTCAATACAGTCATAGGCTTTCCGTAAATCAAGCTTCAACATTAGAGCTTTAATCTTCTTCTTTTTTATGCTGTGAATACTTTCGCTGGCAGCCCCAATAACATCCTGGATACATTTTCGTTTTAAAAATCCCAACTGTTCAGGAGAAATAAAAATGGAAAACAAAGGTTTTAATCAATTATCAATTACTTTGGAAATGATCTTATAACAGAAGTTACAAAACGAAATAGGGCAAAAGTCGTCAAAAGTTTTTGGGCGATCTGATTTCGAAATCAAAGTTAGAAAAGTAGAATTTAGACCACATGCTATAAAGCCCTGAAATCTAGACTCTTCAACCATTGCAAGAAGGTCCTCTCCGAGGAAATCAAAAAAGAAAATGAAGAATTCAGAGTTCTAGCCATCCGGTCCTGGACTCTTCTCCTGGTTGAGCTGTCCCAGGAGAAATATGTGAATATATATTTACATATTGATTACTTGATGAACGAAGGAACGCAAAGCACGAAACCAATTTTGAAGCAACGTTTGAAAAAAACCATTTCTTTGTGATCTTTGATTGAAACGTTCGATTCCATTATTGGGAATTGCAACTTGTATCATATTTACACATTCCATTTAATTCAAGTAAATGATAAATGAATCATTGAGCAGGAATTACTCGGTGGGTACTCTCTTGCCCTTGACTCTCCTCATACTATGTGGGTCTCTTCTCACGTTTAGACCTACATTCATGGTAGGAATATGTTCATTATCTTTAACTCCTTTAAAAATATATTACTTAATTAATAATTTATTATATTTTTTTTATTAAAAAACATAATAATAATATTTTAAAGTTTAAAATTAAATTAAATAATAATGTAAACATTTTTTATTATTTCAATAAAATTATTCATAAAATTTATAATATAGATAGAAAAATTTTATTTAAATTTTTTTTCATAACATTCTATAAACTACTAACCTAGAGTGGACTCTGTGATTGAAAGGAGTGCAAAGCATGTTCACTAAAGGTACCTTCCTACTCTAATAAACCACTTGGATAAGTTATTTGTTGGTGAGTTAAATTTCCTAAAAATATGAGTAAAGTAGAGATAATTAAATTAAAATTTTGTTTCTTGAATTTGATTTAATATAGTTTTCAAACAAAGATTTCTTATGTTGTAATGTTGTTTGGATGATTTAATAACTTGACTTATAACCTTCCCACATGTGAATATGGTTTACATCTTTCTTAATAGTGGTATTTAATAAAATCAAAAGATCAAAGAATTCTATGTTATTGTTTGTTCATTTTTAAAGAGAAAATAACTTTTTGTCATTATTTTCTTTTTACCCAATTATAAATGTTAGAAAATAATAATACTTCTTTGCCATTATTTTTTACTTACCTAATTATAAATATTAGAAAAAAATAATACGATGTGTTAGTGAAAAGGACTTCTTTAACACCACAAGACTCAACGACAAATCTTAGAAAATAATAATAATTATTTTTCATTATTTCTTACTTACCCAACTACAAATTTTAGAAAATAATAATGTAATGTGTTAATGAAAAGGACTCCTTTATCACCACAAGACCTATGTACTTCTTGACACCCTTCATTAAAAAATCCTTGAATATTTTCTATATGAATACATGGCTCAAAGCAATTTTTTACCTTTGTGACTTTTAAATGCCTTTTTTTCTTCTTCCATTGCTAATCTAATCATGTGTGCCACCTCCTCCTCTAAGGAAATGTATTCATCATAGAACAATAGTTTATTCATAGCAATTCAAACTCCATAAGTAAACAAGCATGGACGAACATTATAAGTTATTACAAATTTATTAGTAATCCAATCCAACATGTTATCCTTTGGAGTTTCTTTCTTCTAATTCTCCTTAACCCTGAATATAACCTCCATGATCCAAAGAGTTTAGGAAAAGGGACAAAAGAACAAACAAATAATTCATTGATTATTCATTCATCTTACATAGAATAAATCTATTTTATCCCTCCTGCCTTCTCTTCTACCCATTATCCCATGTAATTTATTTCCTTAAAGTAATCCATACAAAAATTCTTGTCTTTAAAAGATATGTTAGTTTCCACACCTCCGCCACCATTTTCTAACTCCATTTAATTCTTATTTCATTTTTTATTCATATCCCAACTTAACAATGTGTTCAAATCCTTTATTCTTGGACCATTTGAGAATATCCTCTCCTTAAGATAGTTGAATAAACTATTTCCAACTTCCCTATAGGATGATTATGAAATTCAACTATCTTCAAGACAAATAGTTCACCTTCTCCTAACAACTTCATCGTGTATGGTGTAGATTTAGACATCATTAATGTAATTGATTTATATTTTATAATATATATTAAATACATTTTATGATGATGATATCACCATTTATTTAAATTTTTATTGATTTCTTGTATTTTAATAAATAAATAATTTATTTTATTTTATTTTTACAACATTAATTACATTTAAACACTAATTTAACTAGAATAAAATATGCATAGATTACAAAATGAAAAATAATTTAATCCATAATAGAATGGATGAAAAACCCATAACTAATATTCATTTAGGGAAAACATACATCAAGTGGGTTGTTCCTCCTAACCTTAGAATAGAGATGCCACATATGCCCACCTTGTCACCCCCAAGTTAAATCTGGATCCAATAATCTAACCAAGTGACTTGCTGCAGTTCATAGGGTTACAAGCATTACATGAGTATTTTTATGTCATGTAAGTTTTTCTAAGATTTCACATCTCCTTTAGAATGGCGTCCCACTCTCTTTGTTCTCTTTTATTTTATAATATTTTCCTAGGTATTTGACACCTGTACGAGCCTCCTTCACATTGACCACCTGTCAATATGATTTTTACAGATGTTCCTAAAATCCTGAGATTTTGTGTCACTTTAGTTGAATTAAATCAACAAATATTTGGCACTTGTCCCCCCTTTTGTTGGCACTTGGTAGTTCTCTTTTGGATCAATAGATTCTGTCTTCCAATAGTCCCACTTAATGTGTGCTTCCTCTTTTATCAATGAATAAATAAATAAAATGATAAGTTTTTGAGTTAGATCATGATGATTCGTAATGTGCTAATAAATAATAATAATAATAATAATAAGTTTTAAATTTTGAAATTTCGGGGTATCACAAAGTTTTACATCACCTCGAGAACAAAGAAACTAATGACATCACCCTAAGGAGGCCAAGATAAAAACATAACAAATAGCATGAGATGACTGATTAGAAAGGTGAGGGGAACCATCTGAATCCCTAGAAGGATCCATTGAGAACCCATAGGAAATATCACTGAAGGGAGGATATAGCCCCAAAACCAAACATGAAAATACACCAGGCCCGAGCCCCTCATTGAAACCCCTCAAGATATGATAAAGAGAAATTGAGGAAGAAGACATCGGTGGGAGTGAGTATTTAGAATATAGTTTCTCGATATTGAAGAGAAGACCCACTTTTTTACCAAAGAGCATCAATCTTATTCCATTGAGAGGGAATGGTATTTAAGTCATATTTGAGAAGATCATGCACATAGTGTTCCACAACATTTAGAGGGTCCTTATAAGCCAAAGAGATTCTATTCTCACCCAGTATAAAATCTTGTTGGGTCTCAGCATGCACCACCTTTGAAGGAACCAAAATAGGAGAAATAACCCTTCCAACCCAAGTAGGAGACAAAAATTATACGTTAAATATAACTAAAAGAGAAGATGGTTTTGAGTGAGATGGAACCCTTACTCGTAGGCTATCACTACCCTTAATTTTTTTTGAGAAAACCCGATCAAAATTTGTCAGCACATGGCCTACACAATGATATCTCACACATCGAGAAGGACCTTTTAAATAGTCAAGAATCTGTGTGAATGGATTATTTACCCACACAATATTCACAAACATGAACATACCATGTCTAAAGTTTATTTAAACAATAATCTATGCAATCGACCTGTAACTAGCTTAAGTCCACATCAATGAAATTTCCC
>JZKD02S1626918.1:28527-51941 GCA_000966675.3 Picea glauca | reverse complement strand
CCCTTCCTTCCACCCAAGAATATATGAGAGATAATAAAACTTTACATTAAATCATCACCATCAACCAATCATCACATAGAACCTGGTAATGCTTCCTGAGACTTCTTCAATTTCTACAATTCTTCAATTCTTGGGGTACTCTGATCTCGTATATAATATTACTCAATATATTCTATGAAACGCTTCCAATTTTCACTCCTTGAATCCTCCTCAAAAATAAGTTATAGAAAGAATGGCAGACTTCATTCAATTCTGGTCTATTCAGGAGAGTGAACTTGCACAGAATGCCCCGTGCTCAATAGTTAACATCTGATTCTGAAACTCGTACACAAGAAAACACGTTCTGTACTACTTCCAATGAAATTTTTCCCACTTCATTTGGATTCTCTATGAATAAGTTATGATTTTTTTACCCGGAACACATGTTTATTGACTAGCTTTAGGACTGGTCACAAACCCTATCTTCCACAGAGTGTATCTCCATAATTATAGAAAATAAAGAGATGAAATTTTTACCAGAGGTACCTTGATATGTCTTCTCAATACCATAGAGATTTCACCATATGAATCATTCTAGAAAAAACATTATAGAAAAAATGGTAATATGACCTGAAAATAACATACCTTAGAACACATCACTAAAAGACTTCATCCTCCCTTGAAATCCGGCCTTCTTTTCTTCCTATTACCTATGAAATTCGACTTGTATCAAATGAATGTATAATGATGTTTATCTATACCATTTATGTCACTTTCTTTTAACATTAGGGCCAACTTGACTCTTTCTTATTTTGTAATTATTTTCTTTAATTATCTTCAGGGCCTACATGTACTTCCTTCTTCAATTCACTTTGTCATCTTCAAAAATTCATTTCTCCTCAACCATGAGAATCTAGGTGATGTGCCACATACCACTGGAAGCAACATGATGTATACTATCCATCCATGGGTTTTGTATATTCATGTGCATTTTCCTTCATGTCCAAATACCTTCATCAATATTGCGGACCAAAACCCATGACTAGGTTTGACATCAAGTACAACAACCAATATTCCAACCTAGCTTTCTTTGTTTCAACAACCTTCTTTGTAGGATTTCCATTAGTCTTCTTTCTTCTCAAGCTATATTGTCTCTGGACCTCCTTTATAGAATTTTCAAAGGCATGTTGTTCTGATTCTTCCTCTTCTTCATTTACCTCTATCTCTGAAAGGAGAAAAAGATCTTGTTCCTCCTGAGTAAGAAAAATGGAGTCATTGTCATTGACCCCCATGAGGTTTATGTTGTTAAATTATGAGCTTGATTTCTTATGCGGATTAATTCTTTTATTTTCTTCAATACTTTGATTCCATATTAATACACTTCAACAATTTCAAATCATAATCACATAGAAATAATTATGTAGAAAAGTAAACATGCATATCAACAACACATATATCCTAGGGAAACCTTATACAGGGAGAAAAACCCCAACAAACAATATTTCTTTATTGCATTAATAATGTAAGTTCTCTTACAAATATCCATCATGAATATACTTCTCTCAAAGAGCTTTCCAAGATGACTCTAACCTGACAAAGACTTACAATACCTTGCTGAAATACACCTTTGATATGTTGCCTCTTTATCACTATTGTGCTCCTCTATTACTTCACCCTCAACCTGCATATGGAAACTCTATTTCAAAATTGTGTTGCAAAACTATGTTGCGAAATTGTGTTGAGGAGAGGGTTCGACCTCTTCTTATATAGGCTGAAGAGGGGAAGAGGAGAATCTCAGAATAGTAACCTGATTGCATGCATTAGTCATAGATCAGCTTCATACTTTAGTTCAAACTTAGAACTAGACTTGAGATTGGTTACAACTCAGCATTACACTTTAGTTCTAACTTTAGAAATAGACTTGAGATTGGTTATAACTCAACATTACACTTTAGTTCAAACTTAGAACTAGACTTGAGACTGACATGCTTTAGTTCGAACTTAGAACTAGACTTAGGACATTAGTTACAACTCAACATTACACTTTAGTTCTAGGATAGAACTAGACTCAAGACTTTAGTTGCAACTCAACATTACACTCTAGTTCTAGACTCAAGACTTTAGTTGCAACTCAAAATTACACTCTAGTTCTAGACTCAAGACTTTAGTTGCAACTCAACATTACTAAAATAGAACTAGACTGAATACTTTAGTTAAAACTCTTGACAAGGCAATTCAAAATTCTCTTCATGGTGGATAATGTTTACACGTGCCAACGCACTAGATGAATACAATTACATCATTTTCAATATTAGGAATATCATTTGTTTCTATCTCATAGGAATTTTACATTCAACCTAACTTTTTCTAGATACCTTGACTTTTGCTCATGGCTCACAAGATTTGACTAGGCTCACAGAGGTTGTACGTTCCCCCTGAATTTTGCACTAGTCTTTGTATGCTCACAGAGGTTGTACATCCCCCCTGACTTTTGCACTAGATTGTCTATGCTCACAGAGGTTGTACGTTCCCCATGAATTTTGCATTAGACTCACATAGCATCTCATTCCTCCTGACTTTTGGTTTGACTCACAGAGGTTGTATGTTCCCCTTGGATTTTGTCAATACCTCACAAGACTGGTTGATTCTCCAAATCTCCTTGGCTAGCCTCAGGGTGACCCATATGGCCTCTCATTGGAGAATGAATATCAATGCTACCAATTTTAACACTCCCTCTCAGTGAGGGAGTCATTCTCAGCCACACCAAGCTTGCCTCTTAGCTGGACAAACTGTCCCGAGGTCAGGGGCTTGGTCAGGATATCATCTACCTGCTCGCTCATGGCTATGTATTGTAACTTTATAGTTTTTCTCAAGACCAAGTCTTGGATGTAGTGGTACCTCATGTCAATATGTTTTGACCTGTCATGAAATACCGGGTTCTCTGTGAATTTTATGCAACTTTGATTATCACAGAGAAACACCGTCGTCTCGATCTTGTTGCCAAACAACCCAGAAATTGATTTTCTGAGCCATATTTCTTCCTTGCTATCATCACTTGCTGCAATGTACTCAACCTCTGCTGTAGTCTATGCAATGGATCCCTATTTTCATCTTGACCAAGAGATCGTAGTGAATCCTAAACTGAAGCAGTATCTAAAAGTACTCTTCTGATCCATTGTGCTTCATGCCTAGTCAGCATCTGCATACCTATGCAAAAATAAACAACCACTGGATGTATATCTCAAACCATAAGTAATGGTCCCTCTGAGATATCTCAATATGTGTTTTTCTTCCACCTAGTGTCTTTGTCACGGTTTAGTCATGAACTTGCTCATTGCAATCATTGCATAGCATATATCTGGCCTAGTGTGTATCATGTACATCAATGATCCAATCAGCTGCCTATACATGGTGGGATCCACCAAATCCGAACTTGTATCAGAATCATGCAACTTATTCAGGTTGGTAACCATCGGAGTAAACATGGTGTTATCACTCCAAGAAACTCTCCTAGGCTGTAAGTTAGACATGCCTGGTAACTCAATCTTTTTGGAAACTATTTTCTTAATAATTGATGTGGTTTTTGGATCAAGATGAATATCTAGGGGCTGGACTGTGTCTTTAAGACTGTCTAGTAATATCAAATATCACAAGGCCTTCTAAGAATGAAATCATACAAGGGTTGATCAAATAGAACAGAAGATAGTTGTTGAACCAGATTATACTCATATAAAACAATAAGCACAATGGGTTTAAAAACTAAGGCAATAGCTTATGATTCTTAACTTAATCAATCAATTAGTGAGATGACAGTCACATGTAGATTGAATAAGCGTCAATAAAAAAATCATTCACTCATAAGATATCATAGAACAGAAAAGAAAGGTATGAAAACACAGATGAAGGAAGCTTGCAATGTTTCATATATTAAGAATGAGTCTCATTTACAGTAGCAACATATAGAACCCAAAATTGAACCCTTGGTTCATATTCTATCCTAAGCTTTATAGCTTTACAAAGTAGTTCTGAGATCCTGAAAACAAGGATCAAATATAGTAAAGATAGTAACTCAAAATTTAGTTGCAAAAGATGTGGGATGATCCCCAAAAGTGAGGTCAATCCCAGATTTCATGGTCCTTCTCTCTTGTTGATTGTTGATGATGTGCAGGATAGCCTCCCAACGCTAAATGATGACTTTCCAAGAAAGACAAATTCGAATCTGTTGAGGTGGCAAAATGTCCCAAATTTCTGTCTTTACCAAAGATATCAAAAACCTTTGAAACACCTCCTCCTTCCACAATCTGTCAAAAATAACTGTTGGATTTGTCTTGATAATTCATTAGATGTTCATTCGAAAATATTTCAAACCTTTTCAACTCATAAATATTCGATCTGTGTAAAAACTTGATTATTCTGAACATGACAGGCTTTCGGTGGTTAATGAACAATCATCATGTTCGCCTAAACAACCGAAAATTCATATTTGAGAAAATTTCAAAATTGCAAAAATGCTTACCTTGGATCCCTTTTTGATGCTCAAGATTTCTTAGATGAGGCAACCCTTATTTGTGCAGACCTGCAAACTTCTACTGGCTGTGTGGGGGGTTCCGGTGTGTCGATCATGGTTGTGGCTAAGTTATCCAGAGTTTCCAATCGAGTCTTCTCCTCTGCTGGTGATTGAAACTCTTTTAACTTCAACCTCTGAATCCTGAGTTGTCTATACAGCTTCATGTTTTCTCTGATCAATACCCTATTCTGTCTTTAATTTTGTCATGCTTCTCTTTGAGGGTTTGATTCATTTTGAACAATTCTTCATTTCTTCTAGTGAGGTCTGTATTAGCATTTTTAATCACCCTTTCTAGGACTTCCATTTCATAAACATGTTGCAGGAGCTTGTAGATTTTCTGTGATCTATCTGTTTTAGGCTTGCTTGAGGAGGCTTCTGCTTCTGGTTGACTGTGGGCCTCTGGAGGACTTAGTGAAGGTATATTTGAACAATAGTCTACACCCTGTTCAGTCTGCATGTTATCCTGTGTCTCTGCCACCTCTTGTTCTGATTCTGAATCACTGTAAGGTAGGTATAGAGGGTTATTTCCTATGGCAGGGTTTTTAGACTGCTTACCTTCAAACTGCAATTTTCTTTTGATTCCTTTCTTCTTGCCAGGGGATGATTTTATGGGATCTCTTGGTGGTGAGATTCCTTTCGTTTTCCTATGACTGATTTTGGGAGTAGGAGTTTTTCTACCCATGGCCTTCTTAGTTTCTGCCTCTGGTGGTCTTTCTGTTTGAAATTTGTTCCAAAACAAAAAGAAGCCCCACTCAATTTGTTTCCTCTGCAGAGCTTCTCTTACAAGAAGAGTAATAATCCCTTGATGTGATAATCTGCTGGAAACTTTAGCAGGTTAGGCTTTCACTTGTCTTGCCATCTTCGTTAGTGTTTTGTGAAAGAAGTAAGGCAGGTTTATAGGCTCTCTGCCTGTGAAATGATTTAGAAGTTTAAAATGATAAAACATTACCCTGTTGTAGCGCCCCTAACAAGTGATATACACCAAAATTGATTTCAACAGGGACTGCCACTTTGGTTCCAAATAAGACATTGGAATATCCTTCTTCCAGATCAAATCTTTATGTACCAGTAGCAAATATGACCTGAATTCGATGTTTGAAGGTACGGTAGTCTTGAAAAAATAGTCTCCCGACCTGGGTAAACCTGTGTACTCAGCAATGAATGCTTCGTCAATGATAATTTCCTCCTTGCCTACTTTAGCAGTCCTTCCATCATAGGAAATAGCAAAAGATTGGGCCACCTATTGGTGAAATTTGGTTAATTTCTCACAGTATGCAAAAACTCCGGTCTGTTTGAAAAATTCTGCCACCTCCGGGTGAGCTTCTAAATACCAAACTCCATCTACCTCAGATCTCAAAGCTGGCCCTGCTTTCAACATGGGTCAATGTTGAGTGTGTCTGTAATTATAGGAAGCTGGACTTCCAGGGAGACAATGACTCTAGAAATTAATTATACAACAAATATGAGTCAAGAAAAACCGGTGAAACAGAGTGACACAAAGGATTACTGAGTTCAAAAACTAACCGAGTTTTGGATGACCATTTGACTGAGAATATGTCGAAACTTTAGATTTTCAGTGGCATTTTCATTTTTGAAATTGAAAGAGGGTAGATTCTGAGCTTACCTGCTAACCTAACCAGGCTTACTTGACTTGAGAGTGCTCACTGGACTCTAATGGCACTTTGACAATCACCAGAGGAAACGGGATTAGGATCTCTAAAAATACGATTGACTGATGAAATCGTGAACTCACAGTTATCTCAGCAATCTATGGGATTCATAATGACTCATCGAGGATTTAATGAAGGAGTAACGAGATCATGATGGCTAGTGTACTTGTGACTCAAATGGAGGGAGGCTTCGTGAAATCATACATGAAAATCACCAACGTGTTTGGATTTCAAAAAGACCAATGTGGTTGAAAGGATACAGAGGCTTCAAATTTTTTGGATAGACACCACGAACATGCATACCCTCCACCACGGCGAGCTTTCGGCGGTTATGTTTTAATCATTGCGCCAACTTGACAGCTGGCTCGTGCGAAAGCACGAGCTTTCCATTTTTACTGTTGAAACACTTTCGGTGGTTAATCGCCTTCTTGCTTCGACCCCTTAATTGGCAGGAACAAAGGCTTTCGGTGGTTAATGAGCACATTTGAGGCTCGCCTAAACCACCGAAATCTGAGATTTTGACTTTTTATTGACCAAACCAAATCCAAAATTTCTTTTGAGATTATTTTCAAAATACAGACTCTCTAACCTACTTACAAAAATTTAGACATAAAATTAAGATCACAACCTATCACCTCAAAAAGAAAAAATCCACCAATTTATTTGAGGAGATAATACTGGCTCCTATTGGGGATGAACACCTCCCTGTGAGGTTTCAAGAACCATAGAATCAATGCCTTTCCTGAAAAATAACATAAAAGCTAAACTATCTGCTAGTGTTTCCATTGGGCATGGAGTCATTTAACCTTTACAACCGGTACCTGAGAATTCCTTTTAGCCTGCAAACCAGTAGCCCGCTCGTAGCTTGCCTGTTTATTCAAGAAATTGAAAAAAATCTACTTGCTCGTATGAAGAGCTTATTCTATTGCTAACTCCTATGCTAACCAACTGTACTGCCTCTTATCAAGTGAAATCATGCTTCCAATGAAGCCATGTCAGAAACTGATTTACTGAAATTGTTCTTGATCTTAACCCAAAAAATGATGGAAGCCATATCATGCAAAAATATAGTTGATAATAGAAACAAAATTGTCCCTCATCTGACAAAAATGTTTTGATATTTATGTTGCTCATAGATTCCAAAAAGTTTGTAATAGGGTCATAAAAATCATGAAAGAATACCTCTTTGAGTTGCTGATCCAACTGGCTGTATTTAAGCTGCTGATTGCTTTCACTTATCTCAATGTTGAATGTAATCCATTTTTCTTCTGTCGAAAAAGAATGCAAACCCAATTGCTGATCTGAAATTTTCAGCTCATCTCCTTCCTGCAAATATTTGTTGCAATCTGCCTTCATCTATAAACCAAAAAATTGAGAGCTGCCCTCAACATCTACTGTGGATTCAACATTGTCGCCCGCTAATGTGTCAATCTGATAATCACTTTTGGGGTTTTCAAAGGGGACAATCTCATCTTCATGAAAACCTAAATAAGTAGATGCGTTTGATACAATGTCAAAAGCATCAATTCTATGGTTATCCATCCGAAGATCACCAATATTTTGGTCATAATGATAGATGTCTCCTGTTGCAACACACTATTCGAAGCCATCATTATCCACATCGTGTATACATTTATGATCATACCTCTGTGTAGCTAAAGGAACCAGCTCTTCAACTTCATAACAATCAGATTTAAGGATGGTAAGAGAGTGTTTAGTTTCTTTATAATCCATTTGTAGTTCATGTTGATGGGAAAACAAAACATCTTGAAGATCATTAATGGGTTGTGGCATATTATGAGGGGGAGCTCTTTCTATATTTAAATCTTCAAGCTTACAATGTAATTCATATTCATCACAACAATTATCAAATGCAAACTCATCTGAAAAATACCTTTTGCAGTGCTCAGTGAATCTTTGTGAAAATCCTTCAATGATGAAATGTTAGAAGGAGGTAAAGAAAAATACCACTGACGTGCATCACCATACAATGAAAACATGAACATCTTCATACAAACATCTTCATGCTATAGATCTATTAGATCCATGCACTCATGAAACTTGATGAGGTGTTCTACAGGGTTGTCTTCTTTGCTCTCTTTGAAGCTAGGCAGAAAATATCCCCATTTCGACATATCAGGTACTGGATGTGGGAAACCAGAAACTGAAGAGAAGTCAAGAGGTGCAAACCTCCAAGCCAAAAGAGCAGAAAATTATTTTGACATCTGAATATCATGGAGTCTCCATTGAATCCATCCTTCATGGAGTCGCCAGATAGATGATTACAACCAATGCAGTGTCCAACCTTTGTCTATCGTCAAAGATCGGATCTTTGTCGTCTCCCAGGGAAGCCGAGCCTCGATCTCCTCTACCCGGTAGCAACGCCAATTTGTTATCACTCCATGAAACTCTCCTAGGCTGTAAGTCAGAGATGCCTAGTAACTCAATCCTTTTGGAAACTATTTTCTTAATAATTGATGTGGTTTTTGGATCAAGATGAATATCTAGGGGCTGGACTATATCTTTAAGACTGTCTAGTAATATCAAATATCACAAGGCCTTCTAAGAATGCAATCAGACAAGGGTTGATCAAATAGAACAGAAGATATTTGTTGAACCAGATTATACTCATATAAAACAATAAGCACAATGGGTTTAAAAACTAAGGAAATAACTTATGATTCTTAACTTAATCAATCAATTAGTGAGATGACAGTCACATGTAGATTGAATAAGCGTCAATAAAGAAATCATTCACTCATAATATATCATAGAACAAAAAAGAAAGGTCTGAAAACACAGATGAAGGAAGCTTGCAATGTTTCATATATTAAGAATGAGTCTCATTTATAGTAGCAGCATATAGAACCCAAAATCAAACCCTTGGTTCATATTCTATCCTAAGATTTATAGCTTTACAAAGTAGTTCTGAAATCCTGAAAACAAGGATCAAATATACTAAAGATAGTAACTCAAAATTTAGTTGCAAAAGATGTGGGATGATCCCCAAAAATGAGGTCAATCCCAGATTTCATGGTCCTTCTCTCTTGTTGATTGTTGACGATGTGCAGGATAGCCTCCCAAGGCTAAATGATGACTCTCCAAGAAAAACAAATTTGAATCTGTTGAGGTGGCAAAGTGTCCTAAATTTCTGTCTTTATCAAAGATATCAAAAACCTTTGAAACACCTCCTCTTTCCACAATCTGTTAAAAATAACTGTTGGATTTGTCTTGATAATTCATCAGATGTTCATTCGAAAAGATTTCAAACCTTTTCAACTGATAAAACTTCGATCTGTGTAAAAACTTGATTATTCTGAACATGACAGGCTTTCGGTGGTTAACTTGGAAAGCTTCTGGGTGGGTTAACTACCAAAAGCACCACTTTCGGTGGTTAATGAACAGTCGTCCTGTTCACCTAAACCACCGAAACTTCATCTTTGAGAAAATTTCAAAATTACAAAAATGCTTACCTTGGATCCCTTTTTGATGCTTAGGATTTCTTAGATGAGGCAACCCTTGTTCGTGCAGACCTGCGAACTTCTACTGGCTGTGTGGGGGGTTCTGGTGTGTCCATCATGGTTGTGGCTAAGTTAGCAAGAGTTTCCAATCTAGTCTACTCCTCTTTTGGTGATTGAAACTTTTTTAACTTCAACATCATAATCACGTGTTGTCTATACAGCTTCATGTTTTCTCTGACCAATACCCTGTTTCTGTCTTTAATTTTGTCTTGCTTCTCTTCGAGGGTTTGATTAATTTTAAACAATTATGCATTTCTTCCAGTGAGGTCTGTATTATCTATTTCAATTACCCTTTCTAGGACTTCCATTTCATAAACATGTTGCAGGATCTTGTTGATTTTCTGTGATCTAGTTGTTTTAGACTTGCTTGAGGAGGCTTCTTCTTCTAGTTGACCGTGGGCCTCTGGAGGACTTAGTGAAGGTAGATTTGAAAAATAGTCTACACCTTGTTCAGTCTGCATGTTATCCTGTGTCTCTGCCACCTCTTGTTCTAGTTCTGAATCATTGTAAGGTAGGTTTAGAGGTTTATTTCCTATGGCAGGGTTTTTAGATTGCTTATCTTCAAACTGTAATTTTCTTTTGATTCCTTTCTTCTTGCCAGGGGATGATTTTATGGGATCTATTCGTGGTGAGATTCCTTTCCTTTTCCTATGACTACTTCTGGGAGTAGGATTTTTTCTGCCCCTGGCCTTCTTAGTTTCTGCCTCTGGTGGTCTTTCTGTTTGAAATTAGTTCCAAAACAAAAAGAAGCCCCACTCAATTTGTTTCCTCTGTAGAGCTTCTCTTACAAGAAGATTAATAAGCCCTTGATGTGATAATCTGTTGGCAACTTTAGCAATCTGGGCTTTCACTTGTCTTGCCATCTTCGTTAGTGTTTTGTGAAAGAAGTAAGGTAGGTTTATAGGCTCTCTGCCTGTGAAATTATTTAGAAGTTTAAAATGATAAAACATTACCCTGTTGTAGCGCCCCTCACAAGTGATATACACCAAAATTGCTTTCAACAGGGACTGCCACTTTGGTTCCAAATAAGATATTGGAATATCCTTCTTCCAAATCAAATTTTTATGTACCGGTAACAAATATGACATGAATTCGATGTTTGAAGGTATGGTAGTCTTGAACCAACAGTCTCCCGACCTGGGTAAACCTGTGTACTCGGCAATGGTTTCTTCGTCAATGATAATCTCCTCCTGGCCTACTTTAGCAGTCCTTTCATCATAGGAAATAGAAAAATATTGGGCCACCTGTTGGTGAAATTTGGTTAATTTCTCACAGTATGAAAAAACTCTAGTCTATTTGAAAAATTCTGCCACCTCCAGTTGAGCTTCTAAATACCAAACGCCATCTACCTCAGATCTCAAAGCTGACCCTGCTTTCGACATGGGTCAATGTTGAGTGTGTCTATAATTATAGGAAGCTGGATGTACAAGGAGACAATGACTCTAGAAATTAAGTATACAACAAATATGAGTCAAGAAAAACCAGTGAAACAGGGTGACACAAAGGATTACGGAGTTCAAAAACTAACCCAGTTTCGGACGACCATTTGACTGAGAATATGCCGAAACTTTAGATTTTTAGCGACATTTTCATTTTTGAAATTGAAAGAGGGTAGATTATGAGCTTACCTACTAACCTGACCAGGCTTACTTGACTCGAGAGTGCTCGCTGGACTCTAATAGCACTTTGACAATCACTAGAGGAAACGGGATTAGGATCTCTGAAAATATGATTGATTGATGAAATCATGAACTCACGGTTATCTCAGCAATCTCCGGGATTCATAATGACTCATCGAGGATTTAATGAAGGAGTAACGAGATCATGATGGCTAGTGTACTTTCGACTGAAATGGAGAGAGGCTCCGTGAAATCATACATGAAAATCACCGCTGTGTTTGGATTTCGAAAAGACCAATGTGGTTGAAAGGACACAGGGGCTTCAAAATTTCTAGATAGACACCACGAACATGCATACCCTCCACCATGGTGAGCTTTTGGCAGTTATGTTTTAATCATTGCGCCAACTTGATAGCTGGCTCGTGCGAAATCATGGGCTTTCCATTTTTACCATTGAAACACTTTCGGTGGTTAATCGCCTTCTTGTTTCGACCCCTTAACTGTTGGGAACAAAGGCTTTCGATGGTTAATGAGCACATTTGAGGCTCGCCTAAACCACCGAAATATGAGATTCTGAATTTTTCTTGACCAAACCAAATCTAAAATTTCTTTTGAGCTTATTTTCAAAATACAGACTCTCTAACCTACTTACAAAAATTTAGACATAAAATTAAGATCACAACCTATCACCTCAAAAAGAAAAAATCCACCAATTTATTTGAGGAGATAACACATGGATTTGCAATCCATCATACCAAACCTCTTTAGTACATCCACTGTGTATTTTCCTTGTGCCAGAAATATCTCGCCCTATCTTTGCCACACTTCTAATCCTAGGAAGTAATGAATCAATCCTAAGTCTTTCATCTCTAATTCTGAGGTTATCTCCCTCTTACACTAGGATATTATCCCTTCATTTCCAGTTAGAAAGAGATCATCAACATACAAGATTAGTATAACAGGTTGGTTACCTCTTACCTTGAAGTATATATTTGCATCATCATCACTTTTCTGAAATCCCGGGGTTTTAAGAAAGCCATCAATCCTATCATACCAAACTCTGGGAGCCTCCTTAAGACCATACAAGACCTTCCTTAGCTTGCATACATGAGTGCCTTTGTTATGTAGTATAAAACCATCTGGTTGTTCCACAAAGACCTCATGTTCAATCTTTCCATTCAATAATGTTGTTTTTACATCCATTTGATGTAGTTTCGAACCAAGTACGGAAGATAAAGAAATAATAGTTTGAATGGAAGTATACCTGGCTATAGGGGGAAAAGTCTCTTCGTATTCGATTCCTTCTTTCTGAGTGAATCCTCTAGCTACAAATCTTGCTTTGAACTTTTCCACACTTCCATCAGCTACATGTTTGATCTTATAGATCCATTTGGAAGAAACTACTTGTTATAGCAAGATTTGTCTCACCATTGCTATCTTTCACAAAGGGCCTTTTTCCATTTACCTATGCAAACTTATCAACCCCTTTTTGATAAATCCAGAGCCAAAAATATATATTTTTCCACATATATGCTCCCTAACATCTTTGCAATATGTGTATACACTTGTTTCTCCACTACAACTCACGTATATCGGGATTTGTGCCAGAAAATACAAATGAGGTCAAGTTTCCATGTCATGATAGAAGATCTCTGATCTTTGGCCTTCCATATACTGGAAACATTCTGAATCAGCCCTTCAGTTTGACTCTAGAGGCTATAAGAGTACAATTTCGAGCTATGGAAAAAGAGGAGAAATCATTCAACTTTGAGAGCAAAGTTACTCTCGAGAAATTACTTCATATTGAGTCAACATCCCATTATCCCTCAAGTCTGAACATAGTGTTCAACCCCCAAGCTCTTTCCTTATTATCGAGAGGACCTCATTACCTCTTTGTTATGAGCTTGCCTTTGGTGGAGGCTTGAAGTGGTGGAGACCCATTTGGAAGGAACTTGGTTTCTTGGTTTCGAACCATGCCGACACAGAAGTCTGTAATGTTGATACTTTTGTTGATCAATTATTAATAGAAATACTATTTTCCCGTCCTATCGATATCTTGCAAATATATGGTTATTATCCATGGGCATGTTTGTAATGTTTATTAATGGATTGTGCTAACTCATTTTATATATTGTCACTATATACTTGCATCGCTTGTTTGTTGAGAACTTCTTGTAGGTGTAAAGCTTTGGGTCAAAGTGCTCAACGGTGGAATGTTATCAAACGATTGGATCGAGGTAGGTTTATTCCTCGTATTAAACATTAGTTTATATAGAACATGTTGGAATTGAGTTGATTTCTATAGTCATACCTGTCAGTTGTGGTTTACCCTTGGCCATAGAGAGTTTTTATCTTGTAACAAAATCGGTGACTCCACTGGGGATAGATCTTCCTTCGAAGGGTTGGAGTATTTTTTCTTCTTGCATTGCTCTTTTTCCTTTGTGTTTCTTGTTGTTTCATAGTTGGACAGATTCTATCCACTCTGGTTTTGAGTTTTTCAACCTTTTACCCTTTCCTAGTGTTTTTTTAAAAGATATGCGCCTTTTTTCCCCTGACAGTTGCATATACATGCTTGTTTTCCCACTGCAAGAGGCATATATACACCCTTTTCTCTTGAACAGTCACGTATACCATTTCCCCTTTCTTTATTTCTTGGTTTGGTGACTACTGGGTAGGTTTTGAGGATCACTGAGCCTTCTTTGGTCTTTGTGGTGCCTGTTGAGATTATCTGGGATGATAGAAAACCTATTTGGAGTTGAATTTTCGGGCGACATCTTTCTCTTTGTTTTCCATTTTTTATTTGTCCTTGGTAGTTGGGTTGTCTTCTTAGCTGCTTGGTATTCTGATCGAGTTATTTCTTTTATACACAGTATAAGTTATATATCAAGTTGCTTATTAGTCCATGCATTTTCTTTTTAATACATTGAAAATACAAAAAAATAGGTATTTTGCATTGGTTGGTATTTTTGTCTTGGAACCTGTATCATTAGCTTAGCACATTTAGCGAAATATTGCATTTTACTTCTGAGTTGCAAAGTTAAAATTGAAGATTTCACTGTCTTTATTTAGCATATCATTCACTGAAAAGTTAAATTTAGGCTTTTCATTATATCTATTTTTATTTTCATGCAGAGTCATAACACCATGAGTTTCATTTCCATACCTTTCTGAGTAATCACGGCCAATAAAATTTACTCTTTAAACTAAAATTGATTAGTAATTATTTTATTGTTTAGGGTGCACAAACTAGCCTAGGATCTAGTGCCTTGGAATAGGATTTTGTGAGTAAACTTCTCCAAGGCAATTAAATCAAGATATGTGTCTAAGACAGGGAGTTGAGAAATCCATTGTATAATTGGTAATATCAGGAGGCTCCACTCACACTGGAGTTAAGCATGAGGTCACGTGAATTTGGTTGAAGGGATAACCCCTGGATACTCACCTAGCGTCAGAGATGTTTCTGTGGATTTATTCTCATTTGGAGATCTTTCTAGTATCCATACCTCTGTGAGAGGCAGTAATTTCAAGGTTTCAGTATTTTCTACCCTGCCCATATGGTAATCCAGACTTACGACTATTCACTTGTGCATCGGTTATACAGTGGTTGATTAGTTGCTTGACATAGGTTTCTCATAGATTATTTGCAGGGGTTATTATGCTTGTATCCTTAGTCAAATAAGGGTCAGACAACACACAACCTTTATGGAAGATTTCCTCTCTGGGGGGATCTGAACGACTGGTTGTTAAGCCTACGAGGGCCCTTATAACTAATTATGTTACCTCCAAACTTTAGCAAGGAGTCTCAGGTCCCTCTTGGATGAGGCATACCTTCTTTAGCGAGGGAGGCCACTCAACCACTTTAACCTGTTTGCATGTATATTGGTCGTTTGAATTTTTGGTATGCCCTTTGATTACTAGTTGGCCCTAGGACTCTGGTTTTTGGTTTCATTATCATGGATAGCAGAGTGCCTTTTACTCCTCCATTCACTGCTACCCCCCCATGATTCCTCCTCATTTCATGGGGGAATACCCTTGTATTTTTTACAATGGTATGCATGATTACAATGCTCAATCCGCACCTTGGGTCTCTAGTCATTTTTCTATTGATATTCCTTCCCACATGGAACCCCCTCCCTAGTCTACTTATAGGAATCCTAGCATTGGACTCGGGGGCACCATCACTCCCATGCCCACTTCTTCGTTTGATATGAGTCGTGTTCCCATGGGAGGTTGGAACCTTCCACCTTATGTATCCAATCCTAGCTATGCTCTTTCAAGATCCAATGCTCATGTGGGTGCTTATTACACCCCACCCATGTATCTTTCATCTGCCATGTCAGTCCCTTTAAACACTTTTTCTACACCAGGTCCTCAAGTACCCCCAAGTATTTCGTATGGGGAGAATCAGTTTTATAATTCAGGCTACCCTCCTTATGGGACACCCTCACAAGGGGACAACATATATCCTCACTTGAATAATTCTTATCCTACCTCGATCTCTTTGCAGACCTCAATGATGATGCCCATCCAGACCTCTCCAGACCACCTTAGCATAAACCACCATGTTTCTGGGCTAGGATAGGGAGTATACCAAGATCCTTTCTGGCCTACAATTTTTTAGAATCAATCTTTTCTGGGACCTTGGAATCAAATACCACAATCTATCGCTAGCCCAACCACTATAAGCCACACCAGTGCACCATCTCCCACCTTTGCTTGTCATGTCAGAGATGAGTCGACACTTTCTACAAATCATGTCAAAAACTTGCTTCCAACCTCTACCAATTATGTTGGGGGAACCATCCTTTTCACCCTAGATCATAGTCATGTCACGTCTCCAACTCGTATTCATCATACAAGAGACGACTCTCTTTCCTCGACTAGTCCCATCGAGAAACTTAAACGTCTCAGACGTAAGCCTAAAATCCTTTGCATAACTTGTGAAGGAAGCCATCTTACTCACTTATGCCCAGTGACTGTCGAGATACCATAGGCGTGGGGCTCACCCAAAATCCCTTTGGACTCTGAGAAACCCATGGTTCCTCCTCATAGCACTCCACCTTTAATGATCCTGACGGTCTCAACAGTGAGATTTTCCTCTAACCTCACCCCCTCCATGGAGGGTGAAGCATCTTCTGCCCCCGTTACCATGCATTCTCTTCAACCTATAATTGAAGAAGTGACCACACCAGTGCCATTTATGGTCAAACCAACTCTCCTTGAAAAGAGTGATGCACCCTCCAGTCACGTCATCAACATTCCAAGTCTTCCCCCTTCTGAATAAGAGAGATCCATTCTTCCTTCGAATACTCTCTCTTCAAGTTTTGACAATGTCCCCTTCGACTGGTATGACTTGACAGGACATCCCATACCCCTACCTATGTCTATTCCACTAAGAGACATTATTTGAACCATAAAAGAGACTGTGTACTCCGTTAGCACTTTCTCCTCCTCGACTTGGAGAGCTTTGGTCTTTCCCAAGATTTTGTTAGCTATCTATAGGATACTGACTTTCAGCAAAAGTTCAGGATGGGAACCTTGGCCTACCCCTTTACATGTTTATTAGAACTAAAAATGATTCTTAGTTAAGATCTTTTCTGACTCGTTATTAAAAATTGAAAATATCGTCGAGTGACTTGTCCCTTTCACACTCATTAAAATTGGATTTGAAAGATCATGAGTCTTAGTTAATCTCTTTTCTGACTAGCTATCAAAACTGGAAAAGATCATCGAGTGAACTTGTCTTTCTCACACTCGTAAATTGGATTTGAAAAGACGTCTATTTGGCACAAGTTTACCCCTTTTTCACACCAAGTAGACTAAAAGATATGAAAAAGGACATTTTTTGGCATGAAATTGTGATTGCATATCATGTCCTTGCTTGCAGTATTGAGCCTTTAGCTAGTTCTCGCTTTGCGTTATAAACCATGGCCCAAGTAGTTTTCATCCTCAACCAAGAAGAGCCTTGTTTATATCCTTCACAATTTGACACCCTATACCCTGGAAGGAACATCACCCCAAGTGTCCATCTTCCACATGCATTTCCTTGCATTGATCATAGGTACGTTCCACTACTGGAACTAGTTTTGCTTACTTGCGACACTCGTTCCCTCCTTTGTATCATAGCATTCATTTGTTATGAAAAAAAAAAAAGACAGGCGGGAAGGGAGTTCTATATTGTAATTGGTAGTAGTCGTGTCACCTTTGAACAGAGCACAAAGTTATTGAGTCCTTGCGTCATCATAATTTTGGTTTTAGCACGGCCTTAAGAAACTGATCTCGTTACAGAATTTTCTCTACAGACTAGTTAATCTTCCAGTCACTATAGAGAACATTATGAATCCTTCTTGCATATAGTTGTCACATCATTAAGTCTATGCTCCTGGATTCCACCATATGTCTCATGCTCTTGTTCAAAGGAAGTATATCAACCTGTGTCGTCCACTCCTCATAAATATTGACTTTGCATGCTGGCCATACCCTCAGTTTGTCTCAGAATCCCATGACACTTTGGTCTTATGATGCACCCTAGCCCTACTTTCATCATTGGTAGATCACATTGAACCCAACAATCGACATTTCATCATGGGTCGTTGACTGGGTGGTTTCCCTTATGTTCGATAGCAAGACATATATTCACACTTTGGGATTCGTGCAGTGTCTTGGATGTCATTAGCCTTATTGGTGGTTTCCTCACCTTTGTCAACAATTTTAATCATTGGCTTCTATTCAGAGGGTGTTTTTCATGTACTGCTTGCATTTGGCACATGCGAAATATGAACAAGGTCGTTGGTTCGTGAACATGTTCTTCGTCCGGTCTTCACCAAATCATGAAGCTCTTGCTTTGTTCCTTGTGCTTACTGATGAGAGATACCTTAATTCTCTCCTTTCAACGGGTCTCATTCCATCGAATTCATCTCATGTATTATGGATACGATGCGTAGAGTTTTATGAGTACCTTGAGGCTTGCAATCATTAGTGGCAGGTTCTCTCACCATTGACATATGGGAATACATCAATGTCTCCTAGTCAATGGATCTCTCAAGTGTTCGACACCAGCTCCTTTATTCACATTTTTAGAGATGTACTCAGTGCCTTGATACCTTCTTTCATCATTGGTAGGTTCTCTCATGTTTTTTAATAGTATACCTCAATGACCGGTAACCAAACAATGTCTCATCGTGTTCGAACTCAACTCATTTATTCAGATGAAGTAGACTTGCACCATTGGCAGATTGTATTGAAGACTTGAAGACAACACTTTGTGGATGAAACTTTCTTGAGTTGTTGCTTCCATTTCATTGGACCAATACCTATTTGACTTCAATGATCATGGGAGATTAGATTGCACTCCATGGTATAAAGATATCTTCAGATTAATTTTGAGATTGGTTTCACTGGGCCTTGTTCGTGACTATGAAATCTATTAGAATGTAACTGCATTTATACTTTCCTACTCATGACCATGAACACTTGTTGGTATATTTTCAACATGGATCTACATTTTATTCTTCACAACCATGTATGCAAAGTCATTACATAATGTAATGAGCAATTGAGTTCGTTCAACTGGTTCACTACCACTCCACTTTTGGGTTATTTATAATGTATTTCAACCATCGCAGATACTCCTTTGATATCACACATTAGGGGGCATCTGTTATACCAAGATTTGCCTCACCATTGCTATCTTGCATAGAGGGCCTTTTCCCATTTCCCTATGCATACTTATCAACTCCTTTTTGATAAATCCAGAGACAAGTATATATATTTTTCCACATCTATGCTCCCTAACTTCTTTGCAAGATGCGTATACGCTTGTTGCTCCACTACATCTTGCATATATCGAGATTTGTGCCAAAAAATACAAAATGAGGTCGGGTTTCCATGTCATGACAAAAGATCTCTGATTTTTGGCCTTCCATATACTGGAAACATTCTGACTCAACCCTTCAATTTCATTTTGGAGGCTATAAGAGCACAATTTTGAGCTATGGAAAAAGAGGAGAAATCATTCAACTTTGAGAGCAAAGTTACTCTAGAGAAATTACTTCATATTGAGTCTGTATCCCTTTATCCCTCAAGTATGAACATAGTGTTCAGCCCTCAATCTCTTTCCTTATTGTTGAGAGGACCTCATTACCTCTTTTCTATAAGCTTTTCTTTGGTGGAGGATTGAAGTGGTGGAGACCCAATTGGAAGGAACTTGGTTTCTTGCTTTCGAACCATGCCGACATGGAAGTCTGTAATGTTGATACTTTTGTTGATCAATTATTAATAGAAATACTCCTTTCCCATCCTATCGATATCTTGAAAATATATGATTACTATCCATGGGCATGTTTGTAATGTTTATTAATGGATTGTGCTATCTGATGTGCTAACTCATTTTATATATTGTCACTATATACTTGCATCACTTGTTTGTTGAGAAATTCTTACAGGTGTAAAGCTTTGTGTCAAAGTGCTCAACAGTGGAACGAAATCAAACAATTGGATCGAGGTAGGTTTCTTCCTCGTATTTCACATTAGTTTATATAACACATGTTGGAATTGAGTTGAATTCTGCAATCATACCTATCTGTTGTGGTTTACCCTTGGGCATAGAGAGTTTTTCCCTTGTAACACCACTGGTTTGTCTTTTGGCCTTAGCACAATGTCCCAAACATTGTTCTTTTCTAATAGACCTATATTCCTCAAGAATGGAATCCTTCCATACTTGTAATTTATCATCTTCTTCAAATGAATAAGGTTCGGAATCACTAATGTTGCTCATCAATGCAACATAGCCTCCAAACCTATGAGGCCTCTTTCTTTCCTTGAAAGTTCATTTGGGAGTAGTTATCCTTTCTTCTTCCCGCACTATTTATTTAAGCCACCTTGGCTTCCTTTTGGATGAAGATTCTTCAAGAGTTCTTTCTAACACTTCAATAGGTTCTAGGGGCTCATTACTTATCCCTTCACGAGGTTCATCCCTCTGATCATCTGACTCTTTATTTTCAGAAGAGGGTGAAGCTGGTTGAACTGCTTCTGAATCCTGCTTAAGATCTCTGGATTTCTTAAATGCGGCTTCCTTATGGAAATTCACATCTTTTCTTACCTCCATTTTCCTTTGACCTGGTACATAAATCCTGTAAGATTTGGATTTCTCATTGTACCCCACAAAAACCTCTTTCTTTCCTGAGGGTTCCATCTTTGTCCTCTTTTCCTTAGGGACATGAATATACACAGGACATCCAAATATCTTTAGATTCCCCACTTCAGGTTTGATCCCTGAGAAGAATTCTTCAGGAGTCTTTTCCTTCAAAATAGAATGTGGACACTTGTTCTTAATATACATGGTAGTGGAGGTAGCTTCTTCCCATAAATAATTTGGCAGATCCTGGTCAAACATCATTGCTTTCGATGCCTCACAAATAGTCTCGTTTTTCCTCTCAACAACACCATTTTGTTGAGGGCTATATGGCACAGTCAACTATTTCTTGCTTCCTGCCGACTTGCAGAAATACTCAAACTGAAGAGATTCAAACTCTCCTCCATTGTCTATTCTAAGGATTCTGATGTGTTTCCCTATCTGCTTTTGAATAAAGGCTTTATATTCTTTGAATTTATAAAATGTTTCACTTTTAGCTTTAAGAAAATATATCCAACATTTTCTTGAGCAATCATCAATAAAAATGACATAATACAAACAACCACTGAGTGAGGGAGATGACATGGGACCACATACATGAAAATGAACCAGATCTAAGATGCCCTGAGCTCTATTGTCACTACTATTAAATTATTTCTTTATATTTTTACCTAGCATGCATCCCTTACAAATTTCATTTTTACTAAGAGAAATAGAGGGCATGCCACATACCATGTTCTATAGATCTGGAAGAGCTTTGTAATGAAGATTTCCAATTCTTCAGTGCCACAACTCACTGGATCTAGTCGCATCATGAGACAATGCATGAACTGACTGTCCTGACATGACATACATTCCTCCACTGTGAGTTCCAATGGGTTTTTTTGTACTTAAGTGGCTACCTTTAGCCCATAGTAGTGCCTTAATGTCCTTGAAGATCACCCAATATACCTTCTCCTCAAGGGTTACATCTGATAGTTGATTCTTCCTGACCCCTGGAACATATAATACTTCATCAACATGAAGTCTAGCCCCAGATTCCAATCTGAAGGAGATAGAGCCTACTCCCTCTATCTTGTAACATTTTTCATCCCCAAGGTCGACATGCTCTACCAGATATTTTGTCTCGAAATCTGAGAGGATATCCCTGTACCCTATCATGTGCTTTGATGCACCACTGTCTACTAACCAAGTTTTCGGCCCCGTGGAAACTGAACTCGATAAAGTAGAAACCAAATAATATTCTTTTCTATTTTCTTTCTCATTAGAAGGACTTTTCTGATTTCTTTTGGATTCATCATCCTCAATAGTTGAGGCATGATGTTTCACTTTCCTAGGATATTTCTTTCTAAACCAACAATCTTTATCAAAATGACCGAACTTACTATAGCTAAAGAATTTAATCTTAGATGTATCAATATTCTTTCCTTTGAATGTAACTTTGATGTTTGGTTTCCATTGAGAGCCTTTCTAGAAAGTGCCTTTCTTCTTTCCCTTGAATCTTGATGCTAAAGTTGAGTGCTCTTCTTTTGTTGGCTTGCTCCTAGTAGCTATGTGACTCTCCTCCTAGAGGCAATCATGCCATAACCTCTCAAATGTGGGTTGAATCTCTCTCCCTCTTACATTGGATAAGAAGGTCTCCCATGAAAAAGGAAGACCGTAAAAAATGGTTTGCACTAAATCATCATCCTTCACTGTCACCCCTGTGACCAAAAGCTAATCTTTGATCTGAGCTATCCTGGAACAAAAAGATGCCACTGATTCACCTTTATCCATCTTGAAATACTTAAGCTTGTGCTTAAGTTTCCTCTTCTGACTTGGAGCTTGTTTCTCATATAGATTCACCAAGGTATCCATACAGTCCTTGGCAGTCATCAACGAAGTCGTTGAAGGAATTATACTGTCTTTAACTGAGTCAAAGATGATTCAATTGGCCTTTGCTTGACTCTTACTAAGGGTCATTCTTCCTGCATTATTCATGGGTTCCTCCACCATTGTGGTCACATACTGCTCAAGATCTTACTCTTGCAAGATATTTGTTATCCGGAGCTTCCAGACATTGCAGTTGGCAGCTCCTTGGAGCCTATCTTCTTCCCTGACTAAAATGGAGGATGTCATGGTCCTCACACTGGAAACTTAATAAATCTCACTTGGATCTATGTGTACCTATTTCTTCACTTCAACAGGTTTAACACACCCTAAGCTTTGATACCATGTTAAATTATGAGCTTGATTTCTTATGCGTATTAATTCTTTTATTTTATTCAATACTTTGATTCCATCTTAATACACTTCAACAATTTCAAATCATAATCGAATCGCAATAATTATGTAGATAAGTAAACATGCATATCAACAACACATATGCCCTAGGGAAACATTGTACAGGGAGTAAAACCCCAACAAACAATATTCCTTTATTGCATTAATAATGTAAGATCTTTTACAAATATCCACCATGAATGTACTTCTCTCAAAGATCTTTCCAAGATGACTCTGACCTAACAAATACTTACAAGACCTTGCTGAAATACACCTTTGATATGCTTCCTCTTTATCAATGATGTGCTCCTCTATTACTTCACCCTCAACCTGCATATTAAAACTCTATTTCAAAATTGTGTTGCAAAACTGTGTTGAGGAGAGGGTTCGACCTCTTCTTATATAGGCCGAAGAGGGGAAGGGAGAATCTCGAAATAGTAACTTGATTTCATGCATTATTCATAACTCAACTTCATACTTTAGTTTGAAATTAGAACTAAACTTGATATTGGCTACAACTTAGCATTAGACTTTAGTTCGAACTTTATAACTAGACTTGAGATTGGTTACAACTCAACATTACACTTTAGTTCGAACTTAGAACTAGACTTGAGACTGACATGCTTTAGTTCAAACTTAGAACTAGACTGAAGACTTTAGTTG
>JZKD02S1626907.1:139925-161442 GCA_000966675.3 Picea glauca | reverse complement strand
TGTATCATTACGAATATTGTATTCTGAGAGAGGAGAATGTGAGAGAAAGAAGAGGAAGTTACATCGGGCGTGTTGTAGGTTGTATCCCTTCATTTTGCTAGATAATAAAAACAAGGTCCTGGAAATTTCTCTGGTGGATGTAGCCCACACTGGGTGAACCATATATATATGTGTGTCTCTATTGTATTGTGCATCTTTTGTGTTTTATTTTCGCATTTGTTTTATTTTCTTGCTTCGTGATCCCGTTTTTCTAACAAGCTACTCCTAGCTAGAGAATTTCTTTAAATGTGTTAAATTTTGACCCTTCTTCTCACATCACCACCCATATTGTATTGGTACTTTTAATATAGACCTTAAAAAAATTATGGAAGATCATTTTATTGGCTTATCTCTTTAGTCTCCACAAGGATTGTTTTTTTAATAGAATTTTCCTCCTTTTCTACAATTATTTAGGATTTTCTTGACAGGAGGAAAAAATCTACAATTGGAAGCATATTTGCATCTGAAGAGGAACACATATTGAAAACAATCATAAACATATCTGCATATATTAGTGAGTAATAGACGAGAAAAGGATCCATGAGAAACATCAAGAAGAAGATCTAAAATATTTCTTTGATCATCCTTGCAATTTTCAGAGGAGACCAAAGAGGCATGGACCACATTCTATGGAGATTAGGTATTGGATCTAGAGATTGAAGAGTTTCTTGTTGGTCTATGTTTGGATCCTTTGTGAAAAAGACAAATCTTCAAAGATCCATATGGTATGACAAAGGAGGATGCAAATCAGTGCTAATGATCAAAAGAACCCAGGAGACAATGATTACATTGAAATTTGGTTCCAAGTGATTATCAACCCACAATATTCCTTCATTATTCAACATCTCTTGACACCATATACATTATTGCAGCTAGTTTCTCATGTTCAAGCATCCATTGAGGTGTATTTTTCAAATGTGGATATGACTCTACTTATGATCCTATTGCATGGATGGATGCATTGGAAGTTCTCCTAGACTTGAGCGAAGGGATTATTTTCTAATAAAATTAGGATAGTATAGAAGAAAAAATAAATAAATAAAATAGTAAAGAGAAAAAATAATTCTAACTGTGAAAACCAGTACTCTGGAACAATTAAACAAGAACCTTGCTTGAAAACTAGGTTTCTGGTTGGAATGGTTCACAATAAAGTTTTGCATATAGTTATTGGTTCAATATTTCATTTGTAAGTTCTTAAAATTATTTTGTTTGATGCTCGAGTTGGATGATTTGGGATTCCCTAAGGCCCTCCTTCCAATAGATATTGTCCCATCAATCTCAACATCTTATTTGGGATAAGGCTACGAGATTTTGATAATTCCTTGGTACTGATATGCCTTAATGACAAGTTTCCTTATTGATAATAGTTGGAAAGCATTAATGTCCCCTGACTGTCATATCTTACAGGTTACTCAATTTTGACACATTCATTCATGCCTAACATGATGAAATATAGTACCTTGACATTCATTTTCATTACTAGTGAGTTGTCTTGCATTGATTAATGGCATTAATCGATGGTAGGTGATCCAACAAATCCTTTCCATGGTCGATCTCAACACATTCATTAACATGGAAAATATTGTACAACATGGGTTGGACAAGATTGAAGACTATATGGTTTAATGGTATCCATGGTAGCTTGCACTCTTTTCATATTTTTCAAATAAAAAGGGAATGTCAACAATTGGTAGAGAAACTTATTTTAGAGATAAATATCTATGTTTTGGTAACAACCTGATCATAAGATGTTTTAATCCAATTTCTCATTACAACTATTGAGACAACGATCCTTGGTAGCTTTCAATAGAAGCATGTCAAAGTATTGTTCCAAATTCTTCCAAGAAACAATATAGTTCATGTTTCCTTCTAGATTCAAAGTTCAACATCAACATCCTAGTTCAACAATAACAATGGGTCATTCTCAAAGATCATCAACTCCCATGGTAGTTATTAGATTTCTCACCACATTCACAATTTCAACCTTTCTTCTCTATAATTCTAATAGACTTATTTCAACCATCCAAAAAGGGTATTCCATCTTCTCACAATAGAATTATAGTCCAAATATACTTAGCTAATATATTAAGAACCAAAGGCTTGAATACCAAAACACCACCAATATTCACAGAACAATATATAAGAAACCAGACTTTATTATAAGAAAACCCTTGAGGTAGGAAACAACATACAATGGATCCTATTATGGAAGGGATCTTCTTCTGTTCACTTTCCTCTTCGAGGGGTAATCCTCCTATTGAGCTACCGCTCACAATACAATACTTCTATTCATACCCCATTACATTGCTTGAACCCCTTTATATAGTGTTACCATCACCTAAGTGTTGATATTATGTTAGCTGCGAGAGGTATTAACCTCCACGTGTAACCCTGACAAGAATAAAATATTCTGAGAAGCAAGAAGAAACCCTAAATCTTTGGACATAACCCTAGAAGACAAGTCGACTAAATGAAATATTTAATATTGAGTTTTTATCCTATAGAATGAGAAGTCGGCCCAAACAACTAAGGAGGAGTAGTATAAATATAGGACGTCATATCTCATTTGACACACACAACTCACAACTGCAAAAATGTAAGAGTGAGCACTGCAAAAATTGAGTAAGTGCACAAGTCTGGAGAGTAGTTATAGATGCAACTACTGCAACTTGTATTCTCAGTTTAGGCTTGGAATTTCTATTGGTTATGGTTTGGAATTTCTACCTTGTGTGCTAGCTCTGGAGAGAGGTACACTACAGTGATTGGCTATTATCCCTAGGGTTTTCTTCCATAATTATTCTCTTTCAAGGTTAAGGTCCTAGGGGGTGGCTTCGACCTATGCTTGGGTGACAATATTGTTATATTTTCTATGGTTAAACAAGCACACCTATTATTTATAACAGGTTATGGGCCCACACTATCTTCAGAAAGTCTAACCACTAGAAGATAGATTGGGAGGATTTGCTCAGTTACAATTGCAGTTGAAGTCATTTTTTGCTGCAACAATAAAACCCTAACCATATTGTTGAGGCACCTTAAGTAAAGAGATTGACCTAATTTATAGATATCCTAGTGCACCCTAACCCAATGCACCTCCTGGTACTCTCAGCAAGATAAGACGCCAATTTTGAGTTTTTGGTCAAAGTCAAAGGTTGACCAATTCATAGTCAAATGTTGACAAAGTCAAAACAATCATGCCTTACCATATGAAGTTAGAAAAAAAGTCAGGATGGGCTTCTAACTTAAAAGAATGGAAGACAAGGATTGACCTCATCCTTGCCAAGAATAAAGTGTTGGATATCGTGAAAGGAAAGATTGTGGAACCATAGTTTGAAGAAGGAAAAGAGAAGGAACCTCAAAACATTGCAATTATGGAGAAGTTCAAGGACAATGACATCAATTCCATGAGTATCATAGTGGAATCTGTAAAATACCACTTGATACCCTACATCTCTCATCTTGACTCATCTAACAAGATGTGTGATGCCCTAGCTAATCTCTTCTTAGTCAGAAAAACTGGACAAGTAATGAGTATGAAGAATGAGATTCATGACATGAAAATGAATGATGATGAAAGCATAACATCATACTTTGTGAGAATCACTCAGTTAAGAGATAAACTAAAATCTATTGAAGAAATCATTCCAAAGAAGGAAGTGGTAAATATAGTACTCAATGGTCTTCCCAAGACATGGGATGCATTTACCACAAGCATGAACACAAGGAAGGAGTACCCACATTTGAAGAACCTTGGACTTGTTGTGCACAAGAAGAATCAAGGATTAACACAAAATAGAAATCCCAAAATAAATACGATGATCAAGCTTTCACAACAAAGTTCAAGAATTTCATGAATAAGAAGAAGTTTGGCTCAAGGAAGAAACCAAATCAAGAAAAGGATATGTCAAAAATGAAATGCTTCAACTGTCGAAAATATGGTCACTTCAGGAACCATTGTCTTGAATTAAAGAAAATGAATGAAACAAATGAAGTAATTGTTTCCGAAGAAAGGGAACCCTCAAAGAAAGTCAAGCAAGATAAGACAAACTTCTTGTTCTAAGAAAAGGTAATATTCTTCAAAACTCTTGTATATATCATGTTTACATAGTTCCTGTACATATCATGTATATCTATTTCTTAGAATAAAATATGTTCAAAGGAAACAATGTCTATGGAAGAATAAAAGGATAAGGATTTCTATTACAATGACTACAAGTCAAGCGATACACATGAAAATATGAAGTATGTTGACAATATTTGATAACAATTCCTGTGGAAGCTATTATATAAGTAACAACTGCCAAATAAACCAAAATCATAATCAAACCTGAAGAGACCCAGAAGAAGTCAAAAAAAAGGAAATTAGAAAAAGACTTGTGTCACCCTGTAGAAGGAAATAAGAATGCAAATTGAAGCATGGACTGTCTTAGATGGAGGGATATGATTACATAATTCCAAAAGAAGAGCATGCATTCATGCATGAAACAAGGATTAGGAGTGAGATAATCCTAAATAATATGATTCATTGAGGATTATGAAGTATCTATCCATGTTACCATTGAGAGTAGCAGCCATGAAAATCAACACATGTTCAGTTTGACTTTAGGAGAAGTCTTCTTCGAAAAGAAGCCTTAAAGTATCCTTGGTTTTCCATCTACATCCATGATCCTATGATGAAAGGAAAAAGTTGGAATCTTCAGGGAATGGAATCTATAGAAAACTCCATGGACCCAAGAGCTAAAGAGAAACATGAGGAAAAACATGAAGATTCCAAGAGAAAAAGAAAAGCCAGAACAACCAGTTATTATACTGAGAATCACAAGACTACCAGCTTGTTTGAACCCACTAGAAGCAATCAAGTAGAAGAAATGGAAGTTATGATGAAGAAAAGTATATGTAAGAAATTGTGAAAAAGGGTTATGGATGGAGGCATTACGAGATTCAGAACTAGAGGTTCTTCCAGAAGGAGGAGAAGACTATGATAACAACTTGCTCTCATAAACTAGATATACCTCTATCTGAGATATTATATTTCTTGCAGTATCCATGGATTGAAGTTTACATCCGTTGGTTGTAAAAAACTACTCTCCCAATAAAGACTTTGAGGAAGAAGCTTATGTAAAGCAATATCAAGTTCTTGAGGTATACCATAAAAAGACCCATGTATGCAGATATAAGATGACCTTGTATGGATTCAAACAACTTGATGCAGAGTATCTCATATACAACAAAAGCATGGTGAAAAATTTCTATGACAGAGACAGTGTATCATAATAGTTACTCATAAATCTGGGATGATGGATTTCTAATCCATGGAAAACTCTCATGATGACAGAAGAAGTACTACTTGGATATGTTTCAGTTTGATCCTTGCCACAATGTCATGAGCTAGCAGGAAACAAAAGTGTTGAATTCTGACCATGATATATATTGTAATGATCAAAGCTACATGAAGCCTTCATAGAAAACCAGTGTTCCATAAATGACCAAAGTACATTGAGATCAATCATTACATTCTCGGTGATGAATTACAGAAAAAGAGAAGTGGTTCTCCAATATATCTCCAGAGATGAGCATATAGCATATATTTTGGTAAAACCTCTGTCCAAGATGAAAAGTTTTCAAGTTGGGGCTCATGGAGACGAATTACTTATTAAAAAAGAAAGAGATTAATCCCATGTTGGGAGGGAGAACCGATGTGTTATTTATTTATGGACAGTCATTTTTCAGTTCGAAAAATGGTTCAGGATGAGCAGTTCCTTTCCATTTCAGAAAGTGGTTTGAGATTTCCGACAGACAAGCATTTCCCAGTTCAAAAAATGGTCCAGATCAGACACTCATTTTTGTAATGAAAATGGTTTGATAGAGTGTTGATGTACCATATAAAATGATTCCCATTGTGGACAGTGTGGGGGAATGGTCTAGGACATGCATTCTTCTTGGCAGTCACTCTGAGTAGTGGTCAAGTAGAATGGTCTACCTCACCAGGCAATCATTCTTTCAAAGTTCATAGTTGTGAGCAGTTTCAAAGAATGGTTCATTTTGGATGTTAGTGTAGGACAATCATTTCCATTAGGAAATGGTCTGGACAGTCATTCCCTAGGGAAAACTCATTCTATCCAGGTTTCACTATGATTAGTATTGGTGGAATGGCCCAGTTAGGTGAATGGTCCAGGTTCAACAATTAGGGACATGAATTCCCTAGGGAAGACTCATTCTCTCTAGGTTGCACTATGAATAGTGTTGGAGGAATAGACCAGATAAGTGAATGGTCTAGGCTCATAAATCAGGGACAATTATTCTTCTATGCTTGAGAAGAATAGTCCATATGTCCCATGGCTAATGTTTTACTTTTCGAGGGTAGATTATCTTCCATATCTCACAGATGTGAGTGGAAGAATGGAACAGATGACTTAGTTTATATAATGATATTGTTTCTATGTAGGTTGATATCAAATGATATGATTTCTATGGATATTGTATGTCTCTGGACAATATATGTATGCTACTATGGTGGATGTGTTCCACTAGTTGTGACTATGTGTCACTAATTAAGTAGTCGTGTCCTACTTGGTGTGTTTGTGTACCACTGGATAGTAGTTGTGTACTACTATGGATAGACACAATTGTGTTCTATTGAATGAAATTGTTTTGATTGTCATGTAGACTATCAATAGTGTTGAAAATTATTATCAGCTAGATGGATAGTCATTGTGCTAGTGGACAAACATTCTCCAAGAAAAAAATGGTCTAGGACAATTATTCTTCTAAGACATATGTCTGGATTAGAAGAATAGTCCTTGTAGCCCATGGCGTGGCTTCTAGAATCTGTTGGAATAGTCATTCTTCTAGGACATATGTTCAGATTAGAAGAATGGTTCTTGTATCACTCTGTGTAGTGAGTGACTTATTCAGTATCATGCCTGATTACTTAGATGGAGTATGGTTTCAAGAGATGATGCAGTTGATGCTATCAAATAATATTTATAATGATGAGGGTGCTCATGATTTAATCATGAGATAGCCTGTATGGCTATGATGATGCTATCGATTGAATGGTATATTTGTGCTCAAATACCATTGCTTTCAATACCTCCCTAGCTAGGAGGGAGTGTTGATATTATGGTAGCTACATGAGATATTAACCTCCACATGTAACCCTGGCAAGAATAGAATATTCTGGGAAGCAAGAAGAAACCCTAAAGCTTTGGACATAACCCTAGAATACAAGTCAGCTAAAGGAAATATTTAATATTGAGTTTTTATCCTCCAGAATGAGAAGTTGGCCCAGACAGCTAAGGAGGAGAAGTATAAATACATAACACCAGATATCATTTGACACACATAGCTCACAACTGCAGAAATGTAAGAGTGCGCACTGCAGAAATTGAGTAAGTGCACAAGTTTGGAGAGTAGCTGGAGCTGCAGCTACTGCAACTTGTATTCTTAGTTTAGGCTTGGAATTTCTATTGGTTATGGTTTGGAATTTTTTCCTTGTGTGCTACCTCTAGAGAGATGTATGATACATTGATTGGCTCTTAGGCCTAAGGTTTGCTTCCAAAATTATTCTCTTTCAAGGTTAATGTGCTCGGAGGTGGCTTCGGCCTATGGTTGGGTGACAATATTTCTATATTTTCTATGGTTAAATGAGAACACTTATTATTTATAACACTAAGAACATTCTAGAGGAGGAATCTTCTAGAAGCAGAACCTTTTAATAATTCCTCTTAAATTTATTATATCTAACTACCATAGTGGGCCTTATTTAATAATATAATGGACCTAGTCCACCTTACAATGAATGGCCTCCACTACCTCTCTAGCTACCTAACATTTCATCCCCCATATGAAAGTGTTATCATCAATGCTTGTTATGAGGGTGGACAACCATATACCGGGGTCCCATGGGTAATTATGGACCATAATGTTGAAGACGATTAGAGAACCAAGGTCCCATGTATAAATGTGAGCCATTATGCTGAAGTAGTTGAACTGCCACTGTGAACCTGGGTCCCATTCCAAGTGCTCATGTGAACTCCACGCTGAAGATATTGGAACTTGGGAACCAACTGAAAATGATGCTCTAAAGATTGACACTGGTCACGTGGATCGAAATATTAGAGCCAACAAAAAATGCATTCACTACGATTGAAGAATAATAAAATTGAAGAAGAATATGAAGAGAATGATCGTGTTTACTCTCCAGGAAGTTCTATACCTGAGGAGGAGTAGAGTCATCAAATAGAATATGGAATTGGTTGTCATCCCAGAAATGAAAACTATCCATATACCAATCATCACAATTGTCCTCCAAAGCATACATAGCATACACCTCTTGATGATATTCATCCATGATGTTCACCAAAGTATATTTATCATATATTCTCACCAAGCACTCATGAATAGTACGAAAACCATCACTGAGACCTTCTTGAAAGTTATGCAATGTGTCATGCATTTGAGATTTGAATGCTTCAATCGTGTGTAGAGTTTACTTGAGGGTTTGAGAGTGAACATCCATTGGAAACACCACATAAAATAGACCAAAAAAAATCTCTGTAAATTATCTATACAATGGGTATGATCTTGTAGCAATCTGAACACCCTGTGAAAATTTATGGACTCTGCATTCTCATCGTCGTCACAAAAAACCCCCCAAAATGGTTGATTTTAAATCAGTGATATCTTCACTTCTGTAACTCCAATTCCGCCAAATTGTTTTTTGAAATTGGGTGAAATTGTGAGAGGAAATAAGATATGTTTTTTTTTGGAAAATTCATCTCTATATGCTACATAAATTAGAAAAATCACACAGTCATCCACGGAAAAAAACCCTGAAAATTGCAGATTTTAAAATGCAAATAACTTTACTTCCCTGACTCCGTTTCAGATGATTTGTTTTCAACTTGGGTGTTTTTATGAGAGGAACTCATATATACAACCATTTTTTGCAAATTTTTCACCAAAGCCTATAGAAATCGTCTGAAATGTCACGACCTCATTTTTTTCTTCTTCGAAAAAATAAATATGCAAAAAAAATAAAAATATTAGCCCACAATGTCTGCCAAGGAAAGTGATATGATACCAATTGTTAAGAATCAAATAATTGGATACAAAAACGCCACCAATATTTATAGAACACTATATAATAAACCACACTTTATTATAAGAAAACCCTTGAGGTAGGGAAACACCATACAATGAATTCTATTATGGAAGGGATCCTCTCATGTTCACTTGCCTCTTCGAGGGGGCATCCTCCTATTGAGATACCACTCATAATGAAATACTTCTCTTCATATCCAATTACATTGCTTGAACCCCTTTATATAGTGCTACCATCACCTAAGAACATTCTAGAGGAGGAATCTTCTAGAAGCAGAACCTTCTAAGAAGTCCTCTTAAATTTATTATATCTAACTACACATTTATTATATCTAACTACTATAGTGAGCCTTATTTAATAATATAGTGGACCTAGTCCACCTTACATTGAATGGCCTCCACTACCTCTCTAGCCACCTAACATAATCTTCCAAAGACTTATTTTCAGACCATGTAGCCATAGTTCCAGTGCTTGTCTCTTTCAAATTCTAGTAAAGGTATTTGGGTAAGAGATCTCTATTCCTATGTAGTCATCTAACCTCATGCATAATGAACTCTTAAATGTATTTTCCTCATTCCTTTATATCAAATCCCTTATTCATTTTCATTTAAATCCCTTTTTCCATTATGTTTGCTAGTGTTATCCTTTTCCCTTAGGCATTGCTAAACTTTGAAGAAGCTCGAGGACAAAACAAACCTTCTCTATTTAAAGTATTGCATAATACAATTATATGTTAGATCTTGTAAGTAAATTGCATTATTTCATGCTCCCTATCTTGTATTATAAATACACTATTAGATACATGACAAATCCTCATCTTCTACCTATTTAGAGTAAAAATCCTTTAGTCATATTCGCTCTCACCTCTCAAAGAAAGAAACAAGAAAAATATCAAAACTAGTGAAGTGGGGAGACATCAACATGTATATCAGAGATAATAAATCATATCATTATCCTATATAGACATGACCATGATCAATGTACATTATCCCATCCAACACCAAATGGAATATTTATAGGGCATACAATTGGTGTTGTCACATAGTGGGAAGACCCCAGGTTCAACAATAATAGACCAAAAAACCCTTAGAAACCAACCATTTTGGCATCACCTACAAGCAAGTGAAGTCTCACTCGAGGCATCTAGAGGGGCTACAAGAACGAAGTTTCTGCAGTGATAAGTGGAAGTGAGGAATTCAACATGTCCATGCTATGCATTATCCATTCACCTACTATGTGTCCAGTTCCTTTACTTGACATTTAACTATCTTTCAATATACTCTATGCATGAAATTACTCCAGTTAACATTCATTCATTCATAATTAACTTAAGTGCACAGTATCATAATAGAATATAACACTTACATATTCATAATACTAATCATTCACCATCATTGCATAGTAAACATCAATAATAAACAGATCTAAACTATCCATTCATCACATGCGTCATAAATATAACACACATAAATAGTACATCAACACACAAGGTTTTAACGTGGTTCACCCCAAATTGGGCTACATCCACAATGGGTGTCTTCTTATATTATTCATTGCAATATCCTTAGATCTGTGCATTGCTCTTACAAAAAGATATTTTAGATAATCATTACTGGAACCTACCTAAGTCATTCTGCTACAATGCAAGCCTAATGCTCGAAAACCTCAGTCATAACCCAAGCCATCCAAACACTTCTCTAAAAGCATACCTCCACTCCACACCCACTTTCTATCTACCCTAAACCTTTACATATTTATACATTAACATTGACTAAGCTCGTTATAAAATATCCCCAAAAACCCAACGATCTATAAAGTTTTTTCATCTTTTTTACACCACTTTGTTGTTTTTCCTTATTTTGCATACTTTGAATCCTTAAAATCCACTTCCACCGCATGATTTGGTCCATCATTTGGCCTATTATCCTTTTTACCTATTTCGGTGCACATCCAAAAAAATTCCTAAAATTCTTGTCCAACAGGGCCCCAACAATCACGTATGGCTTGTCTCAAGCCACTTATGCCTATTGTTTCTCTCCCTTCGTCATGATATTAGTCACCAATAAGTTATGGAATGTTTTCTTAGTAGCGACCATCCCCTTCACCTGCTCTTCTTTAATTGTTGATTGTTCTACTACCTACATGGTTATTGGTTATTTGAGATTCTAAGTAGTCTCCAAGGCGACTTGTTTCACCATTCCTTGTGCTGCTACGAGATCTTTGACTACCTTGTAGACCTCTTCATGTAATAACTCCATCTTCTACACGAGAGTGTGTTTCTCTACTCTCATATAGTTTATTTTGGAGTATAACTTATTGTCTTCTTCCATTGATTGCATCTTCTCTGTTGGTGGCAAGCTTCTCATTATATCCTTAGACTTTTGTGATTTCACCTACGCATCTTGAATCTTCTGCCCAATTTCATGTAACTCAGCATATTCTACCAACTGAGTCAATACTTATGTGATCTCTTCACAAAGTTTGGTACACTCTTCCTTTGAACTTTTGATAGTCTCAAAAGTTGTGTTCACCATCTTTTCCCCATGCTCTCTCTCCTAAGGTGGAGTACCTGGTATTACGTGAGCTTCCAATTCTGAAATCTTTGAGAAGAATCCTTGGATGGATTTGCTGATATTTTACACTTGTTATTATATTAGAGTATCTACCTCTATTTTGACTTCCAGAAGTTCCTTGTATACTTTTCTGAATGCATGTTGCATCCTCTCTTCCTTCTACACAACCTCATCCCTTACCATGTTTAGTTTTTTGTAGTCGAGGTGCAAGGATTCTTTCTCTATCATGATCTTATCCAATTCATTGGCGGTCATCTTTGCGCACAAATTGATTTCTTGCATAGTATTGACCTACAATCCTTGTAACATCTCTATAGAAACTTGGAAAAATATAAGTCAATGACTCAAGGCTTGTGCCTACTCCTACAACTCAGTTGATGTAAATGTTATTTCTCGTGATGGTATATGTAGTATCCTTCACTCTCCTACTACTTCTAATGACAGAGAGATTGGTGGCCTCACTTCTTCATTCTATGTTTTGCTTTTTTTCACTACCTTTTCTTCCTGTTGCACTGGTGTGATCCTTGATACTTCTAACATCTAGCACAACTCAACCATCTTCTATTGTATCTTCATATTCCTCTCCTCTTTCTATTGTGGAACGCACTAAAACATGTCATCCTCGACTTCCTTAACCTAATCACCAATCTTTTCCAGATTGTCCTCCATCAGTGCTTGTATAGTCGATTCATTCATTACATTCATTTTATTTCTATGTGGCACTGATTTTCCTTTGTCAATATATTTCCTATTATCTCCTAGGTGTGTCATAATATTCTCTTTGTTGTTTCCTTTCCCTTCTTCTTCTTCGTCGCTTGGTATTTCTTCAATATTTGTTTTCTACATCTCTAGTGGTGCAAACTCTATTGATGGGTTTTTCCAGACTATGTCCGAGTCTTCCATGATCAATCCCATGTCCTCCTCAGTTATCATGTACTTCGTGGCCAACTATTCTTCTCTTGGATCCTTCTTTGCTTGGATGTAGATATGGTGGAAGTCTTCCTTAAAGTGTGGAACTAACTTATACACCTCTAATAGATGTGGCTATATCCACAATGTGTTTTGAATACATATTCTAATGGTTTCCTTGTAAATATAAAAAGAAACATTATCATCTGTCTGTCATACCTTGTGTGTATTATGCCACAAGTTGTGATATCTTTCGTCTAGGCATGAATTATCTTTTACTCCCGAAAATTGTGCATCATATAGATCTATTCATGATGATAATGCAATTAGAATTAATAACCACACGTATTAAATATCAGTTCCCTTATCTTGTGCCTCTTCATAGTCAATCAAGAACTGGTTGAGAAAAAATGTTTCTTAGTTCATGTGCATGCCCTTGATGCACTTCTCAGCTATCATTGTTACTGCCACTTGTACTTTCTCCTTCTAACACTTCCTTAACAATTTACAAGTCAATAATTGTGTCACAAACCTCACTCTAGGGTTGCATATACTCACAACATCCAAACTGTGTTGTCCACTGTATGTATGAAAAATTTCTTTCATTCTTTCTGATAAATCCTTCTCATTCTTCTTGTCTGAAAATATCAGTGAGTGGTCCTCCCCCTTTGATGATAGTCCAGTAATGCACACAATCAAATATTTGTTAATTGAGGCTGGCCTATTGAGCCATAAGTAACCTCTATGCACGTAGTTGATTTACTTTTTCATGCAGGCAATGCTCCCCTCGAAATGTGGTATGTCAAATAAATTCAAGATTCCATATTTATTCAACCTTTTTTCCCATATCAATTATGGCTCTATCACGACCAACTTTGTCTCTGCGCTGATGTATCTCTACAAATAATTTCTCGACACTAGCTCTGGATATTTCTTCTCATCTGTAATTTCATGGTATGCATACTTTGAATTTCGTATCAATCCTAACATGTCTCCCTCCACGATCACTCTAAGTGGTATTTATGGCTCCACAAGATCGTACTTAACGTATTTTTACAAGTTTACTGGCTTCATTGTATCCTTCCTTGGTGGTATGTAATCTCTTGGAAATCTCATCTTTGATGAGGATTCCCCTAGGGTCTCTTCAACAATAGGTACTATTGCTAGATGACTTCGCTATTTCCTTGGTGTCGACATTGATTTTGTTGCTACCTTGGGTGGTTCCATCTCTCCTTGTAACAATATCGCTGAGAATAACACCTACAACTGTGAAAAACTCTCTCATCTATGCAACTCTTCTTCACTCGACTCTCTATTCAAATTGTAACTGAAAATAACCCTTTGTTGTTGAACCTTCTCTTTATTTTATAACCCCTCGACATGTGTTAACTTACCTTCGTTCCTAAATTTGTTTTCTAATCCACTAATTCTTTTCATTCAATATTTTCCTTAACCCTGCATTAATTTTGAATATGTCGTTATATCTTGGTCTAGATTTGGAATTCTATTATGATCTTTGTGGTACTTTCCATTTATTTTTATGCATCTTCGTCATTTTAACATGGTGTTTCCTCTTAAATTATTTTTCCAATCATGTATCCTCTTTAATTGTTTTTCCCATCATGCTTCTATTGGACAATTGGTTTTCATTTATGTCAACACTTGGAGGAGTAGAGATGCCCCAGATTTGTGGTCAATATTGATGGTAAGTCAGTTTTCATTGACATCAACATAAGTGGTTGACATCAACATATGTGATGGGTGCATTTGATAATTTTTTGATGAATTATAAACAAAGTCCCAAAGGTGTGGTTATGGAACCCAAAGTTGTTTGAGGAATAAGGACATGAAGGACAGTGTAAATGTAGGTAACACACTCGTGGATGGATAGTCCTTGTCGTTTCATTTTCAATGGTAGGTGGTACGTCATGTGGTTCCTCACGGTTAAGGAGATATTCCCTCATGAAGTTGGAAGCCCCTAAGAATGGTTAAGAAGCTCATATTTGGTTACAAGTCATTAATGAAAGGGTAAAGTGGTTGTAACAAGAATGTTCAAGAAGCCCTAAAGTTAAGGAAGGATATTGCTTAGAAAAAGTATATATACACCTTAAGAAGTCTCTCATAAGTACATTCACACACAAGTTTATTTGAATATCTTGTATGTGACTTAGTAATCTATTGACAAGGTTGCGATGGGTAAATTTGAGGTCGTGAAAGAGTGATAATTGTGGGCGTTTCAAGACTGCATAGGATAGGGTGTTTTTCTATAAAAACCTCAATTTGGATGACCGCCATGAGTCAGAAAACTATTGTCCCGTGAGGCACCCATGCAGGTTGCATAGTACATGTCACGTGAGTCTCAACATGACAAGAGGTCTTAGTCCCGCAAGGACAAGATAGAAGTCAAGGAGGATGCTTGTTCCTGGTTGTTGATTCCCAAACATGTATGTTTATATGAGATAGGATACAACAGGGTGACTACAAGTTATAGGTATGCTTATGTGATTGTTGGTTATGCTTATGTTGTTTGTGGAACATGCTTGAGGCATGGTGATAAGGGTACATGATGGTATGGTACACTTTGGTGATGATATGGTACATTGTTAGAAGTAAATTCTTGCCTATCTTGGTATCTGGTTTGGCTACATGTTGATGATGTTATGGTGCATGATTGAGGCACATCATTGATTGTATCTTATGGTACATGGTGTATGGCATGATTGAGACATATCATGAGTGATATGGTATATGCTTGATCAGTTTATGAATGAGATGATTGAGGTTAGACAAAAACTAGGAGAATCTGTATGGGACATTGATCAGAAGTTCAAAACATTGAAAGGTAAATTGAAGTATCCCATTTAGAACATGCAACACATACATTTGTTTATAAACTCCATGGTACCACACTTCAAATATCCACGGAGACAACACAAATTTTAAACCCAGGTAGAGGCACTACAAAAAGAAATGTCGCTAGAAGAGAATCAATATAAGCAGTCAAATATAGCTATAGAGGAGCTGAAGGAAGACCTGCAAAAATTAACAGTGCAATTAAACTAGAATAAGAGTAGGGAGAAAAGATAAGCAGTGTGGTGTACCCTGTCCATATTAGAGGGACATCACAAGAATGAGTGTCCGACATTTGGGAAGTATCTAGGAGTAGTACTGCCAAATCCATTGCCTATAGGAAGGCCTTTTTTATGGGACTTATCAGTAAATGAAGACATAAACATATCTCCCTAGATCCACCTAGATCTAGAACAAAACAAGACAAAATATGACACTTTCCCTAATATCTACCTATTGAGTTTACTAGCTAACAAGAGATATGCAACATACCGTTTAAATGTCACTTCCTCTTGTCATTTTCATCCTAGATCCACTCCAGTGCTCCTATGATATTGAATCTGCAAGGGAACACAAGACAACCAAAGTGAAAGCAATCCAATATACTCAACAAGAACTTATGCATGTGATCAAGGAATCATACAATAAAACAAGACAAGTTTTATGGGAAGGAAACATATCACTGTATTATATTAAAGTGAAAGTGGAGATTACAACCAAAGCCTTGATGTTGCAAGGTCCCCTCCCGATGGCCCTTTTCTCCAACACACACACTTGCTCCAATATTGAATGAAGAAGATCCACAATGACTTGATGAACTGAAATGAGGCTCTCAAGAATGATCCAACATAGAACTCTCCATACAATCTTAGCCTATTCAACCTTCATTAACCTTATCCTTTTCCATGAGAAATAATTCTTTATATACGGGGAAGAGAGATGGTTGAAGAGATTAGGATGATCCCACCAAATCAGAGAAGCAAGTAATATCCCAACCATACAGATGCCACCTCATCTTCTAGAAGATCCCCTTCTAGAAATTTTGTGAAACTTAACCTTTTATTAGTCTTTTGACATCGTCACACCCTATATGTAGAGCATCCTGCAGAGATTTCACAACTCATCTCTAGAGTAGAGGGAGACGATCAGGCATCGTCACACCCTGCGTATGGTGTAGCTTGCGACGACCTTCCTTAATAGGGTTTTTTAGAAGAGAAATTCAGTCACTCTCCTCATGAATAAAGTCTATTTTTTGGGAACATGAAAACATGTTGTCCATAGATCATTGGGGTGACCAAAATAATGTGTAACAACCTTGGTGTGAAATATGAAAGAAACATGGGCATGATCCTTACCATTGTCCTATGATGCAGAAGTAGAAGACATAACTGAAGAGTACTTTCTGTAACTTTTGTAAGTCAGCGGGGCATGAAGACAAAAATTGTATAACTCTAGAGTTAATGAAGGAAAGAACCTCAGATTCATATAATATGTAGGCTGATTTGATGGAAGGATATACTGTGCCACTGTTTCAAAATGCGCAAAAATTTCAAGTAGTGCCACAGTTTCAGCAACCCCCATAGTATAATAAGGCACCATGGTACCATCAACAAAACATGGATTCACAGGGGAACATAGGAGGATTCATAGGTAGAGGAAGAGGAGGAATGGGTAGAGGCAGAGGGCCTATTATCTACCATAATTTTCAACAACAAGGACACTATACCATATATTTTACTCAACCAACAACAACATGTATGTATTGTCATGCAACATATCACGTGACAGAGGATTGCCCAAAGTTAATGACGAAGCTCTAGAAGAAGAGGAATTTAAATAACTAGAATGTTCAATGGATTGCCACATAAATAAGGGATCTTGGGAGGAACATCAACATAGTAACCAAAGGAGGATTTAAGACATGAGTAGATGAAAAGGATCAGAAGAAAGAATCTCAATGTTGGATTCAAAAGAATACTCAGCCACAACATCAGTTCGATTCAAAGAAGGAGAAAGAAATGTTCAAGGAAGCAAAGAAGGATTTTTTGAAGAAGAGTGAATCATCCACATCAAATACAGAATAGAGGTATGATAATCCTATTTTTGATATGCCTCAGTCTTTGGGTCATACTTACAAAGGAGAGAAAACATAGAAAGTAAGTAACTTAAAGAATTTCCTAGAATCTTGCTTTAAATTACTTAATGATAAGACTTCCATGGATTTGTTTAAAAACATGCTTGAGAAATATAGGATGGAATAAGGGGTAGGAACATAACCTAAGAATATTAATCAAGTCCATAAAAAGAAAAGAACCAGTAGACAGTTCGGATTGAATGGAAATATATGAGACTTTAGTATGGGAAATGTTATCCTAGACTTAGGATCAGATGTCAACATTTTTCCAAAGAAGACTTGGGAAGAAATGGGAGAACCTACACTTGGTTATTCCAATATCCAATTGAATCTAGAAAACCGAAAAAGAGTGATTCCCATAGGCAGACTGAATAATACCACAATGGATTTAGATGGTGTATGTACCATAGTAAACTTCAAAGTAATGGATATGGTGGATGAGTCTATACCATTTCCAACACTGTTGGGAATTGATTGGGACTTTGAAAATCAGGATATAATTAATCTAAATACTAGAAAGATGATATTTGAAGCTGGGAACTTTAGGGTAGTAGAACCTTTAGATTCCTCATATTGTGAAAGATACATAGAACCTGTGCCTGGAAGTCTTCTAGGAGATGAGGCAAACCAGTTGTATAGAACTACTGCGCGAGAGGAAGATTATGTGAATCAAATTACAGATGGATTGCTCAGTTGGAGGAGTATCAATTCCGATATGTCAGATTTGGATATTGAATTAGAAAAATGGCAACAAATATTGCATGAATTGTCTATGAGGAGGTGCACCATAATTACATGCGTAGTAAGATGGGTTGGAACAAAAATAAGATAGTTTCCCACATTTACTGAAGAGGACTATTTATAAAACGTTTTGACAGAGTTTGAATCATAGGTTTTGGTTAGTCAGAGATTATTAGTGTTGGATATATCACTAAGGGACACACCTACATGATGTTGGGGTGTGCATAAGGAGGCAATTCAGGACTGGTATCGATGTAAGAGATTGATGCGCATAAGATTTGGTAGGAGTTAACAGGATAGACCCTTACCGAAATATGATGGAATAGGGAACCCAAGACATCATATAAATTATTGTGTCACTAATTGGTGATTGGTGCCATGAGAGGAATGGACACATTACTTTATTGATACCTTAGAGGGAATACCAAGTAATTGATATAAGGAACATGAACTATGCAGAGAAATTGTGAGTTGGGGCGCAGTGAAACAAAACTAAAAGTGAGAATCCATAGGTGGATCTAGAATTACAGAGGATGAAAAGGAATATATTTGAAGAATATTGGGTAGATACAGTGAAAATAGACAGAGATTACAGAAAAGAAACACTTGAATGACTAGTTTATTGTTATCAAGTCGCAGAGGATGAGGAAGTAGAAGACAACCCACATGGCATACAAATAATAGAAGGGGAAGGAGAAAGAGGTTTGGAAGGACCCCAATTACAATCAAAATAATTTACTACACCTATGAATATTAGAAAGGTCAATATTGGGACTGAAGAGAAGCCCAATATAGCCAACATTGGATATTATTGGGATAGTGAGACAATGGAAAAGATAATTGAATTATTGCACGAGTATAATGACTTATTCCTAGCCACATTCTCATATATGAAAGGGGTAGCAGGAGAAGCTGGATAGATGAAGATACCCCTCAGACCATATGCAATACCATTTATATAGAGACCATACAAATTGAACCCCATATATAAGAAGAAGGTTAAGGCAGAACTTGATAGAATGCTAGAATCAAGAATCATAGAGCTTGTGGAAGAATCATAGTGGATTAGTCCAATGGTGGTCCAGTAAAAGAAGACTGGAGATGGGATTAGGATATGCGTGTATCTGAGAAATTTAAATGATGCATGCATGCATGATCCTTTTCCTACTCCATTTATAGATGAAGTGCTATAGAATGTGGGAGGATAGGAATTCTACTCCTTCACAGATGGATTTTCAATCTACCATTAGATCAGAATTGCTCTAGAGGACAGGTACAAAACCACATTTGCAACAAAGTGGGGGTCATATCAGTATACAGTAATGCCATTTGGTTTAAATAATACACCAACACTATTTTCCAGAGTAGTAGTAGCTGCATTCAAGTATTTTAAACATAATTTTTTAGAATTTTATCTATATGATTGAACAATATTCATTTTATTGAAGGACCATGTAGAAATTTTGAGGTTAATGTTAGAAAGATGTAGGCAATGTCATATTTCCTTGAACATTAAGAAATGTATATTCAGTACACCATTTGGCATCCTACTTGGACACATTCTGTGAAAAAAGGATTGATATTAGACCCTAGAAAGATTGTTTTTATTGTCAATTTACCACCACCAAAGTCAGTGCGCCAATTGAGAGCAACATTGGGCTACACAGGGTACTACAATTTTTTTATAAAGGACTACATAAAGATTATTGTGCCCATGGAAAAGTTACTAAAGAAAGACATCATGTTTCAGTGGAATGATGAATGCCAAGAGATCTTGGACATACTGAAAGAGAAGGTGGTGACAACACCAATTTTGAGATTTCCAGATTGGACAAGGGAATTTCATGTGCATGTGGATTCTTCATCCATTGCACTTGGAGCAGTTTTGGCACAACCAAGTGAAGGGGACATTGATCACCCAATATCATTTGCTAGTAGAAAGTTATTTGAGTTTGAGTAGAACTATAATACTACATAAAGGGAAGGTATGGGTATGGTATATTCCTTACATAAGTTTAGACACTATTTATTGGGTCAACATTTTAAGATGTTTATAGATCATTCTGCTTTGAAGTATCTAATTAACAAGCCAATGTTGGGGGGAAGGCTCTGTAGATGGTTGTTATTATTTCAAGAATATGATTTTGAAATCATAGTAAAACCAGGGAAGTTGAATGCATGACCATATCATCTATCAAGAATTAATAATGGAGAGGAGCCAAAGAACTTGGAGGAGAATTTTCGTGATGCTAACATATTCTCTATTCAGATTGATGATGATTATTTTATTGACATTGTTGGATTTTTTAGCACAAGAATGCATCCAAAGGAATTTTCTATCGCACAGAAAAAACAGTTGGTAGTGCACATTGTAGACTATCAGTTGATTGCATGTCATTTATACAAGTTAGGTGTAGATGGAATTCTGAGAAGATGTGTGATGAAGCATGAACGCTCCATGGTGTTAACAAAAGCACATGAAGGGATAGTTGGGGGGAACTATGCAGGAAATCCTACAACACATAAGGTGCTGCGTGCAGAATTATGGTGGCCTACAGTACATAAGGACATAAAGGAATACTGCCAGACCTGTGATGCCTATCAGAGGGTAAGAAAACCATCCAAAAGGGATGAAATGTCGCTTATGCCTTCAGTAACTCTACAAGTGTTTGATAAATGGGTTGTGGATTTCAATGGACCCATTAATATACCAACAAGGAGGTCATGAGTGAGATACATCATCACTGCAACATAATACTTAACCAGAGGGGAAAAAACATCACCATTGAAGGATTTCAACATAGAAATTGCAACAAGATTCCTCTTTGAGAACGTGGTGACTAGATTTGGTGATCCAGGTGGATATCGGGGGCCACCCACCTTTTCCAAATGGCTCAAAACAGTTTTCTGACCATTTTTGGCAATTTACTATTTTTAGCAGGTTTTCACTTCCGAGGCCATTTTGAGGGCCTAAATGAATTTTTTTTGAGATCGAGGTTCTCAATGATAGTCGAAGGCATAATTGAGCCCCCAAAATGAATCTCCTCGAAGATACCTTTCCAACAAGCTATCACATGCCTAAAACGAAGATCGTATGCAAAAGTTACGACCCCGGGAAGTTGATGCACCAACTTACCCAAACGGGGCCCACATGACTTTTGGCGC
>JZKD02S1626907.1:73238-86982 GCA_000966675.3 Picea glauca | reverse complement strand
ACAAAATATCCAATTTTCATATCGTTGTTTCTTGTTCCCACCACCTTTGCACTTCTTTCAAGTATGCAATAACTAAAGTTTAATGCTGGTAGATATAGAAACATACAGAAAAGATCTTGCCAGGAAATGGAATATCTATTACATATTTTAATATATTATCCCTTCCTTTCCCTCTTCTATACTTAACCAAATTCTCGTTTGTTTTTCCCCTTTACTTTCTCTTTCTGGTTATTTAGCCCTTTTTTTTTCTGAAAATGTCTACCTGTGTGGGTTGGTGGGCTCACGAGTTCACATTTTCACTCGTTCTTTTATATCTTGACTCTGACCGATCTCTTTCTATTCCATACCTAGCAACTTTTTAGATCACGGATTTATGAGCAGTCGCGCTCTACATTGCACTTCCATTGTTCTATGACCTGCAAATAGTACCCGATCTTCCACGATATACAAATTCACTGTCAGACACCCACATCATACCCTCTTTCATGATACACAGTTTGCACTCAAAATTCTTCCATGATACATAGATTTTAATATATTAGCCCTTCCTTTCCCTCTTTTATACTTAACCAAATTCCCGTTTGTTTTTCCCCTTTACTTTCTCTTTCTGCTTATTTAGTCGTTTTTTCGAAAATGTTTTCACTCGTGATTTTATATCCCGACTCTGACCGACTGCTTCCCATTCCATACCTACCAACTTTTCAAATTGCGGATTTCTGAGCAAGCACACTCTACATTGCACTTCTATTGTTTTGTGACCTGCAAACAGCACCGGAACTTTCATGATACACAAATTCACTGTTGGACTCCTACATCATACCCTCTTTCGTGATACACGGTTTTCACCCAAAATTTCTGAGACCTACAATTTGACCTTCGGGTCCTCACGTCTCCTGGGCAACTATTTTCACCAAATTTTCAACCTCGTTCGTTCACTTTCCATACTTGGTCATTTCTTGGAATATCTTTCGTGCCTCCAATTCCTAGTCGTTGTTTCCTATGCCCGTCACCTTCACATTTTTCTCCAACTATGCAATAACTAAGCTTTAATCCTAACAACTCACTATGCCTTAGGAAACAGTCATAGTGATTGTTCGTATACAATTTGTCCAGAAACATGCAGAGAATATCCTGCCAGGTAATGGGATATCTATTACAAATATCAATATACTAGGTATAATTTGAATATCGTTTACCTATTGCATACATTTTTTTCGCTTGTGGGTTCCCGGACAAACGGACTGCACTTCCACTATTCCTTGACCTGCAAACAACACCCCGACTTTCGTGATGTACAAATTCACTTCCGAACTCCCAAATCATCCCCTCTTCTGTGTTACACATTTGCACTCAAAAGTTGCGATACATACAATTTGACCATAAGGGCCTCACGTCTCCTCGGGAAACCTTGTCACCCTATTTTGAAGATCGTCTGACTGCTTTCCACACTTTGTCATTTCTTGGAATCTCTTTCATGGATCCTTGGGTTGGCAGGTTTAGACAATTTCCATTTCCTAGTCACTTTTTCATGTACTCAGTACCTTCACACTTCTTTCCAAGTATATGCAATAAGTTTACAGAAAATATCTTTCTAGGAAATGGGATATCTATTACAAATTTGAATATATTAGTCGTTATTTTCCCTTTTCTATACTTAACCAAATTCTCGTTTCTCTTTTCCCTCATGGCTTCACATTTGCACTCGTTCTTTTATATCATGACTCTAATTGGCCACTTCCCCATTCCATATTGCACTTCCATTGTTTCATGGCCTCCAAAGAGCACCTAGACTTCCACAATATACAAATTTACAACCAGATTGTCACATCATACCCTTTTCCCCATTACACAGTTTGCACTCAGAAGTTTCGACAACTATAATTTGACCATCGGGACCTCACGTCTCCTGTCAAACTATTGTCACCCCATTTTTTAAGTCTGTCCATCTTCTTTTCGTACTTCGCCATTTGTCTGAATCTCTTTCGCGGATCGTCGGGTTGGCGGGTTCATGAAATATCCAATTCCTAATCATTGTTTTTTGTGTCATTCCATACTTGGCCACTTTTTCGATTATGAGTTCTTGAACAGGTGGACTAAATATTTCCCTTCTATTGTTCTGCGACATGCAAATAGCACTCACAATTCCGCAAATATACAAATTGATCGTTGGACTGCCCCACCATGCACTCTTCCCTTTTACGCATTTTGCAGTCAAAATTTCGATACATAAAATTTGAACGTCAACCTTCACCTCTAATAACAATCCCCTTTAAACCTATTCTGAAACTCGTCTGACCGCTTTTCATACTTGTCATTCCTTGCTTGCACTCTTCCCTTTTATGCATTTTGCAGTTAAAATTTCTGACACATACAATTTGACCGTTAGGCCCTACCTCTACTCTAAGAATCCCCTGTAACCCTATTTTGAAACCTGTGTGACCTCTTTTCAGACTTGGCCATTCCTTTCTACTTGTTTATAATAAAAGAGGCTTATCTATAATAAAAAAGATTGTTTAATGCTAAACCAAGATTTGTTTAGAAACTTATTCGAGTGTTAATTTCAAACACCATGGAATGTCATTCGCAGGACCTCGAGTTGGCCAGTTCACAAAATTTTCAATCCCTAATTCCGAAAATGATGTCGACCGACCGTTTCCCTATTCCATACTTAGCCACTTTTCTGGAATTCCATAAATATACAAATCATCTGTTGAACTGCACCATCATGCCCTCTTCAGTTTTACGCATTTTCCAGTCAAACATTCTGGGTCATACAATTTGACCATTCAACACTCACCTCTCCTCATTATCTCACGTAAACCTATTTTTAAGCCTGTCCAATTGCTTTTCATACTTGGCCATTCCTTGCTTTCTCTTCCCCGTCTCTGTAAACTTCGCACCTATTTATAATAAAAAATGTGTATCTATATATATGTGTGTGTGAGTGTGTGTCTTGTTTCTAAATATTCAATTAGTAATCTTTAATGCTAAGATCTCATCATGTAGGAACTATATAAATTTTCGTTAATGAGTGAAAGGCTCAAGAAGATATGTCATTAATACGCATTAAACCAAGATTTGCGGAGGGTTTTGTTATCCCTTCCAAGTGTTAATTTCAAATACCATGGAATGTCATTCGCACATCGCCGGCTTGAATCATTCACAAAACCTCCAATCCTTAATTGTTCTTCGTCATACCCACCAACTTCGCACTTCTAAGTATGCAATAATTAATCTTTACTTCTAACAACTCATCACCCAACACACATAGAGATTGTTATTAATGAGCGAAGAGCTCGAGGAGATTTCCCATTCACACGCATTGAACCAACATTTACGTGGGGTTATATTATCCCCTCCATTTATTCATTTCAAGCATCATCTGAAGCAAAGAGGCATTCTCATAAAATAATGGCACCAACTCGACAACAGTTATGTGGACATACAGTGAACATCTTCGGGCGTGAGGACCAAAACTACTACAGTAACAAAGCATCGCTCCAATGGCCTACCACAGTAACAAAGAAACCCAAATTTCTTCAAATAGAGGAGGAGATAACAACCCTCCTCATCCTAAAATTGATATTTCTCACAAGCTTCCCATGGAGAAGAAGAGAAAAAAATTGTAGGTCAGGCAGAAGAGCCCAAAATTGGGAGTGAGAACATGGAACTTGACACTGATATGGATAGCATATTATGCAACCTTAATCAGCCAGGAGACGTGATCCAACATAGTCGCCCAATGGACATAGTTGATACCGAATTTTTTGACGAAGATGAATCCTTCGTATTCCAAAGCATTGTTTTTTACAGCGAATCTAAAAAATTAATTATTGAAAAGAGAGATGTAAAAAATAAGAAAGGAAAATTTCGTTCAGAGGTTGACCTTGTGAACATGCGATCGTCCCAAATCTTTGGACTTCACAAAAAAACCGAAGATTTTCTTGATGATTCCATTGGAGTCATTGAGGTCGAAAATGCCAGACTAAAGGACCGGATCAAGGAATTGGAGGCAGCTTTGATTCCTATGCTATTTCCTGCCAGTCCTTTGGAAATAGCCATGTCTGCCACACCTGTAGCCAAGTTAAAAGGATCCTCCAGCCTCCTCGTATCATGTAGAGGATATGTGGAGAATAATATCAAGAAAATAATGGAATTGATTATTGAGGCCTGGGAAACATCACAAACTATGGCTTCCCTAGGAATGAGGGCACATAACTTGCTCGAACATTTGCAGATGGATTTAGAAAATGAAGAAAGTTTCTATTTGGACACAGTCGTCCCTTTTTTATTTCATGTCAACAACATGACAGACATGACAAGAAGACAACATGATCTCCCCTCCAAAATCTGGATCACTTAATTTGAAGCATGTTGAAAAGAGAAGGTGAAGAACATGTATCTCATTGTCCAATCATGTGAGAAAGCCATATCAAAGAAAGAAACATTATTCACAAAGATAACCAAAATAGACTTATTCGGAATGAACAATGAGTTCCAAGACCCCAAGTTAATCATCAACTCGTTGACGTTAACCAAGCAAGCCTTCGATAAACAAGTTCATATTTTTAAGGAGTTGTCTTTAGAAAAAATTTACAACATTGTTGAATATGGTGAAGACGACATGGCCAACTGGCTAGTTGGCTATTCGATATAGAATGAAGACATTGATCAGGATTTGTGTAATCTTTCTATTGATCTAAGCGAATTAGAAAAGGAAATTTTCAACATAAAAATCTGAAATGAGATCAACGTCGCCCCCTTGAGAAGCTACATTGAAGAATTCGTCGAAACGGAGTTGAAGCGGGTCGTCGACGAAAGCCAACAGAAAAATCCATAAGCAAGCAAATAGAAAAATGACTAATATGTACCATCGTTGTAAGTCTATACTCATCACATCCTGCTCTGTTTATCAATCCAGTTTTTACACCTTTTCTGAATAGAGATCTCTAGCCAGAGACTGATACCTTCCAATTTATTCTTTCCAAGTATTACATTCTACCGTACATATTTCTCTTATGGTTCGTGGGAGCCCCAATCCCAGTCTATATGACAAACACATTTAAATTTCCAAGAATATGTAACAAACTATTATTTTTTTATATATTCCAAATAAAACTATTTTTTATCTCATTTTATATTTATGTGCTTCTAAATTTTTATCTTCAACTATGCTTATTTGATTTGAATTGTCTTTTTCTCATGCACATACTTTTCTACTGGGTCCATCGGAATATGACAAACCCATTCAAATTTCCAGGAATATGTAACACACTATTATTTAATTCAAGAAATTGTGTTTATTTAATTTGAATTATATTTTTCTCATGCATATCTTTTTTTGCTCCTCTGCATATAACTTTTTTTGTCCTGGCATATATACAGACAACTCTATGGAAATTTTACTTAACTCTAACCAATTCAAAATATACATTGAAGAGATAAAACATGCAAATTAAGACTACTGGAAAGAACGGAAATTTCGAACATAGCAAGATAGATTACATAGTTTCAAAAAAAAATGGGACACTAGAGGACACGTGTCATTTCTTGCATAGATACCACCTTTCCTTCATGTTGCTTGCCACATCTGTGCTGCAATTTCCATCTACCCCCGCTACTTTTCCCCCATCCCTCTACATTTATTTCCAATTCAACCCGACAAGAACTACGCTACCATACAACACTTATTTTTATTAGATATTTTTGTTTTTTTAAACATATACTTGGTTTTTAAGGTACACTAGTTTCACTAATTAATTTATTAAGGATACTTTCTACAGATGTAGAGAAACATCTTTAAATTTATTTATAAAATATTTTTTTAATATTACATTTGATTTTATATCATTATCTTTTTTTTTTAATAACAACAAAATTTTATAAAAGATAAGTCAGTGTGTTCTAAAACATCAAAATTAATCATAAAACATATTCACCATTTCAAACCACAATCTTAGAATAACTATCACTTAACCAACCAATCAAACACCCATGAAGAGGCACTAATTGTCTACCTACCTTAGAGGAGAGGTCACATCATATGTGTTTTCCTCCTCCTTAATGATTTGGGAATTGGGAGGGGAAATTTTGATATGAAGGTGGCATTTTTTTAGAATGTGAGGAGTTTATATACATATATATATTCTACCAAACATTTTTTTGATAGTTGTAAGATGTCTAATGACTTTGTATTGAAAATGTTTAATTACTTTATGATAGTTATAAGATGTCTAATTACTTTGTATTGAAAATGTTTAATTACTTTATGATAGTTATAAGATGTCTAATTACTTTGTATTGAAAATGTTTAATTACTTTATAATAATTATAAGATGTCTAATTACTTTGTATTGAAAATTTTTAATTACTTTATATTGAAATTGAAATCCAAATACCACATTCTCTAAAAACATATTCAAACATCTAAATCTTAAGAAATATTATTTATAAATAATGTTACATAATATTATGAAATATTATTTATAGAAAATGTTACATAATATCATGGAACATTTAAAAACATATTCAAACGTCTAAACTTAAGTAAATGTTTTTTTAGTTAAAAAAAATACTATAGATTTTCTATTCAAAACAAACATAATTTTACAGTCTGGGTCCTCGAGAGTCTACCACAAAATGGAAACCAGACTTCCCTCTCCTGATCATCTCAAGTTCTTTAATATTTAGATTAGAAGTGTTTCCATAGTTTCATCTTCTCTACTTACTAATTGATTTTAGGTAGCTTCAACCTATCAAAGTGGCCATAATTCTGAGAGTTTCTTACAAAATGAGAGGCAAAATAGAAATCCCTAAAAAACCAAAAAACCATGCTAACTTGTGGACTCAAATTCTAACCCTGGGAAAAAATACTACCTAGGGTCGTCATAGCTCCCTGAATGGTCTGAGTGCCACACTTGCTTGCCAGTCGACGCCTTGCACTTTTGTTGGATTCTAACCTTTCTTCTTCCTCATCCACCATAATGGGGTTTTCTTGGGTGTATGTCATCTTTCTAATTTCCTCTTCTCCATCCCTCTACATGTCCTTAAGGGTCTTTGTCCTTTCTTGGAAACAGATGCCAAATTGAGCCTTGCAAAATAGCTCAAATTTGGCTTCCAGCTCGCCTGGCGGGTGACCCTCATTTTAGCTTATTGTTGAACCATGGCCTAGGCCACCATCACTTTCGTCATCCAATATACTTCTGCAAGACGAAAGAACTCGGTGTCCCTAGTATGATATTTCCTCGGATCGGGGACTCATTCCTTCATGGACCCCATAATATCTTTGTTCGACATGTTCTTCCTCTTCCACGGTACTTCCTCCTGGACTCTCCCCATTAGTTATTTATCTTTTGTTGAGCACAGGTTCTGTTATCTCACTCTACCCCCTCTAGATGCCCTGGTCATGCGACAATTGATTATAGTAGGGATTCTTGTCAGATGACTCCCTCATCCTTTCCTTGGCTACGAGACCTTATTCCTTGGGGGGCACAGTCTTTTCTCCTTCCATGGTTCATCGACAGTCACTTTCCATCTTTTTGGACTTGTACCTTGTGACTCTCGTCACAATTCCCCTATAATAATCCTAGAGGGAGGCGAGGATGCTTTCCGCCCTAGCAGAATGGTTGATTCCAGTCATCGGGAAATGGCTCTACACGCTCTCCTTCTTCCTATGAGAGAGCCTTTTTTGATAGGAACGGTGAATCCAACTCTACAAATAAGAATAACTTTGATAAGACATTTCTACAGCCCGAGGATCGATGAGATTCCATTTATTATAGTCGGGGTTGTTGTTCCTCTTGGAATTTACCATGCACTTGTCCCACTTTCACCCATTATTTTGACGGCTTATCAAGATCCTTTGGGGTCTGGAATGATTTGACCTGCTCATTATTGTTTCTAGTGTGGTTGGGTATGATGCTTTCATCCTTCCCCCATTAATCTGCATCTCGATCCAATTTGGGTCATTAAGTCACTTCTTCATTAATTCCTCCTTTATTTTCCCATGATGACTCGTGGGTGACCGGAACTCTCCACCTGTTGCTGAAACATCCTGCATTTGGCGTTTAGGGATATACTTGGGAATCATGGTAACACTTGGGCCTCTGACATCCCTTGCAGTGCTCTCCCCTTTCCAATTGTTCTATCATTCAGTTGGTTGTCACGACAGTTGAGACATGTAAGGTTATTGTGTAAATCTCTCATACCCACATTGTGTCATTTCCATTGGGACGTGCTTTGGACCTGGCCCATAGACACATTTGCAAGGTATTCATAGGTTGTGTTGGCCCTTCTCCTAACATGACTTGGGATTATCGTTGATGTGCCCTAGATGGTCATTTCCACCTCTTTGAGCCCAATTGACAATCTCCAATTTTTTGAGACTTTGTCTGGTGAGGCATAGTTTATGTTTTTTCCTAGAGCCGAGACGATAATTTTGGAGTCTCCTTCAGCTATGAGCATCGAGTACCCCCTGACCTTCTCCCATTGTAGACCTTCCAGTAATCTTGCTAATTTCATTAATAATAATAATAATTATGTTGTTGGTAGTATCCCCCAATCTAACTGTGTATGGGCTGACAATTTCTCCCTTAGCATCCCCAAAGATTCCTCTATCCCCTCCTGGCCCTAGGTTACCCCTAGATGCCCCATCCAAATTCATTTTCAGGAATCCCGAGGGAGGGGCCTCCCATGTCTCTCCACGCAATGGATGCAGTTCCTGGTTTTTTTCTAATGGGAGCATTGAATTCCCTTTGCTTGGGCTCCAATTGGCTAACAAATCTTTCTCATCCCTTGTCATTGTTAGGTCTTGTACTTTCCAAGGGACCTGGGCTATGATCTCTTGTATGTTGTTCATGACCCCTTGCTAAAGGAGTTCTAGGGACAAAGGTTCATAAGATTCTTATGTTTCTGGTCTTCCATATATTCCAGAGGAGGAATCCTGGGAAGAGCATACAAGCACGGTTCATAATTGGATTATGGTAAAGGTTTGTTCTCCAATATTCTATTGTATTTATGATTTCTTGCATGTTCTAGTCTGATATTTTGAATATTACAACCCCTTTGTCCCATAGTTTTGAAGCCATCAATTTTCGAATTTCAGAAAAGTTTGAAAAAACTTAGTTCACTGAAGAAGAAAATTGTTGATAACCAATGCAAAATAATTCACTAATCGTCAATCGATATTTTTATAGCTCAGTGAAATTCGATGAAGTGGGAACAAATCATAGCTAATAGAAAATCATCAATTTCCAATACAAAGGAATTCACTGATCATCAAAAGCTCGAAGTGGAGAGAAAAAGTAGTTCATAGAAAATCGTTGATAACCAATAGCCATTATTTTTTCTGAAATTTCTTGTTACTACATCATTATTCTTTGTTTCTTGGTACTACATCATTATTCTTTGTTTTTAAGCATAGTTGCATGCTTTCCCACCTAAAAAGCATCCAATTTTTCCTAAAAAAATTATATTAAAATTTTCCAATAACATTTTCATTTTTTGTTTGATTTCCTATAAAAACATTTATAGTGTGTATTCCCAAATGTTTTAGATAAAAAATCCAATAGGAAAGAAATCATTTCAAATACTAGTGACTATACTACTCCTTTTTTTTCTTTTAAGATTTATAATAGTATTAACTCTCATTTTTGTGATTTACTTCTTGTTTTTTTCTATTTGGCTTGAGCTTGTTGGTTGCAATTTAGTTCTATAATAAGTAGATCAAAATAAAGAATAAGTAGATCAAAAGAAAGAGAGAAACCCATTTATTTTCAAGTATTTATATTTTTTAAGTTTTTTATTTCCTTGCAAATATATTAACACACAAAGTACATATTCATTAATACTTACTCTAAATCAATTATAGAAAATTTGGAAAATTCAAAGTTTAGAAATTTCACCTCTAATTTTAGAGGTTTCAATGTCGGAGCACAAAACTTGTCTATCAAAATCGGAGCATAAAACTTGTTTATCAAATTTTGAAAAAAAAAATACTCTTATGCATCGATGTGAATCCAAATCATTATATTGAAATATGCATAGTTTCTCACATATAGAAAGTAAGGGTGTCTCTCATACTTTTCCTATTACCAATAACAATTGTCAGGCATCTCTTCTAAGCCCATCACATGAGCAACAACACTTGGAAAATAAAAAATTTCACTACATTGATGTTCAAATTTTGTCAAATATCTTACATGTACATCTTTATTGTATCTTTTGCATTGCATCAATTGGAGGTCTTGGATAGTTCATTGGTTGGAGAACATATTTGTCATCCTTTGGATGCAATTTATGCACAAATAAATGAAATGAAATCTATGCCTTATTTTAAACAATGAAGTACTACTTGATTAAACGTATAGTAATCAAAAATAAATTTCATAAAGAAATGACAACATGTTGCATGGCTATGCCTCTCAAACTAAATTGTCACATTTTACATAGAATCTATATTGTCATAGGGTCTTGGGATCCCATAGTTGGGTGAGAACCTAAATAATATTTTTTGTTGTTTTTTTGTTTGTGTGTTATTTTATGTGGATACAATTTTAATCTAGAACTTGTCTTTTTCTTTTCTATAGGTATTATTCTTATGAGTTAGGGTTCATTTCCCTATAGCAATTTTTTTGTGAATTAGGAGTCACTGCCCTTTAGAATAGACTTCACCTTAGCTAGGCATGGAAAAAGGGGGATGGCATCACTAGTATGGAATTTGTGAAAACTCACTCAAAATCTAAGCTCTAGGGTAAAACCTTCTTATTTGAGCTTTAGATTTGCAACATTTTTAGGATGATAATAATTTCTAATAAATATCCTAGTCTTATAAATGGGCTCATTTTCAAATGGTTTCGATACTTGAAGTATTTTTTATTCATGTTAAACACTCGAATATTTTGGAAATTTAAAAAATACCAGATATGAAGGTTCACCTTCACTAGAATGGATTACTCAATATGATGAGGTGTGTCTCTCGAAAATTGGGCAATATTGGAGCTACAACCCTTGTGTGGTTGGATTTGTATGACGGAAGAGGATGATTCTCCCCTCATACTATATTTGTTTGTCATAAACATCATTAACACATTAGTATATTAACAACACCCAATATACCATTAAAAACAAATTAAGAGAAAGTATATCACAACAAACCTGTAAAATCACCAACTAGGGAGTTATCAACCAGTCGAGCATGTTCCAAGGGAGGAAAATCTCTAGAAGAAGCTCCTATATCTATAATAAAACCCACATTGGCATGTAAAGTAATATACATATGAAAATGTGGATTATATCAATTGTGAGTCTAATAAAATGTACCTATAATTGTAGGAAAACTAGAATGACATAGTATTTGTCTATGTCCTTAGAATGAATCCAGGATAGTGGATTGTTGCACCTCTGCAAACAATTCACACACTACTCCATTAAAAAATGATGATGTCTATATACACTAATATAAACATATCCATATCATTGCTCTAGTAAACTCACATGGGACCATAGACACTACATTGTTGGAGCAAGGATGCCCTCGCTTGTTGAGGTACTGAAACTGAAATGGTTCATATTCACATGCAGGGACATTCAAATCAACTTCTAAGCCATCACTTTGTTTTCTTCTTTTGTTCTTATTTTTAGGGCTAAGAAAACTCTTCTTCCTCTTCAGAGATGAATCAAAATCACCCAACCCAAGGGTGAAGTCATAATCCATAATATGAAGGTTGTTGGCTTTATCCAACATTTTTTTAACTAGACTAACCAATTGTTCGGTCTTGTTAAAAGTAGATGGAGGATTGTTTAAAAGCAACTTTAAGTAGCCAAAAATCTTCTCTCTATCCAATTGAAGTCCCTCAACATCTAGATCAACATTATCACTGGCCGTAATAGATTTGTTGGCATCTACATCAAGGTTTGGTTCATTTATGCTTATCGCATGAGCATCATTGAATGAATTGGGTATTGCATTATGACCCAGTAATGAATTTGAATCCCCTGAGTGACAATACGACCAATTCACCTTTATGGCATGCTTGAAATTTTTTCCACGAATAGACCATGGGCAATCACAAGCTATAAAATTTGGGTGATACCAGGTAACAAGATATTTCTTATCACACTTAGTTTCACTTCTCGCCCAGTAGGCATGAGATATGCTCTCATGAGGACAACAATCACTATCTGGAATTCTTCTTGGATTTTCCATTGATGATTCAAGTTGTTTCTCTTTTCTGTAGTTATTCAAATATCCCTCTTTTTTCAAAATTTCCTTGAACCAGTAATAAGGTTCAACATTTATCAGGAGGTTATACAACAACCAATCCATCATATGAGCACACTTTTTTATTCGATCTAATAGAAATTTGGTCTTTATGTAACAATGATATGAATCGATAGCATTATTTGTCTCTTGATTTTCATGAAGAAAATCTTGACAACCTTTTACCCACATCCCTACATACAAAAAAATGAGTTAGTGAAGATATCATCTTTACGAAACACAAAAATAGAAATACAATCAAAAGTACTTTCACTTATGAATATTATCAGCAACAACCAAATTCTTGTAGAAATAGTCCAAGAACTTCTCCTCATTTGTGAATTTGCTAAAAAAATCTATCGATTGCATCTGTGACTTCATCATTGGAACAATTTTTCATGATGATACCTAAATCATTGAACATCTCATTTTATTTTTCTTTACTACTAGGCAACATGTTCACATTTTTTAGCCATGCACGTCTTACATGCCAAATACATAAGATCTCTTCACACCTTGTGATCCTCTTGCCAAAGTCAATTCATCTTTAATGTGATATTCTTAGAATAAATACAAGTTAAAATGTATAATAACAAGATTGAAGTTACATTAATGCAATGATTTCAGCCAATGCATCATCAACCATGAAGGCATTAACTTCTCAATCATGATGAAATTGATAACACTTATGCATTAGGTGCGATAACCATAGTGCAATATCCTAGGACGTATTCGTGATGCCACCACCCATGCAACGGGAACCCCGCTTTGTTGTTCATCAAAAGACACTAATGTGTACAATTGATATAGTCATGTTCAAAAGAACATATGTAGTCAAGTTTAAGTCATCAATAATATTTAATCACTACAAATCAAACGATCATACTAAATCAATCACTGGAAACATAATTACCCCATATTTATTTGTATTGAATGTTGAATCCATGGATATTAAGCTATTGTGAGATAACTTAACCATGGTCTCCAACATCCATGGAGTTTGAATTCTAGCTATGAAAGAGACAACTCCACCATTGGGCTTTTGGTAAAAGAAAAAATTATATTAGTGTTTTTGATACCAAAGGTTCACGCTCATTTCATATTTTTTGTGCAATTGGTAGTTTCCCTTCATCAACGATTGTAGATGTTGACAATATCTTTCCTACTCAAGAAAAAATATATTTCTTTAGCTATGGCATCCATATCAACATGCTTCTTTATATGCATTTTACAAAATGAATCAACTGCCACTTCCAAAAAATAACAACTTTCTACATAAGAGATCATGTCTCTTGAAAGCCTTGGCTTATGCATCGACCAAGCCTCACCCGAAGTATCATGTTGGTCATGACGAGGCCATCTGTCCCCATCTTCATGTTCATACACATTATATGTCAAAATTTCTACATCAGGGTTTTGAACCATAACCTTTACGATGAAATGGCACTGACAACCCCTCTTCTTCACAAAGGATGTCCTTCCTTT
>JZKD02S1626907.1:42229-73188 GCA_000966675.3 Picea glauca | reverse complement strand
CTGCTTGGAAGACCCCTATATGTTGATTATGACTTACGATAGTTTCAATAGGTGGAGATACAAATTACTATGAGATTACAAGTCAACATATAACTTTGTTCTCATTACTTAGATTACAGGAATTGAACCTGTGTAACCTATAGGAAATGAATTATTCACATAGCATGTCTAATGTTTATGATCTCCATTAATTTGATCTATGGATTACTATAGATAACTACATGTTAACCTAGTTTAGTTCTATTACTTACTACTTATATGATACTAGTATTACCATTGATTCATAGGATTGAAAGCCGGATTCTTCTAGCAATTCATTACATGAGATAGAATAATATGTGAATTGTTTTAGTGTTAATAAGGTGAAAAAGAAACCATCCAAAGGACATAGACCATCAAATATGTTTCAGTAGGAAAGGTAGTGACATATGTTAATTCAAATTTTGAAGTTGGGGATCTTGTTTCCGAGTTCTATCTAGTCTATGAGTACGTTGTTGTTCCAGGAGGGATTCTCAGAAAAATTGACACCAGTGTTGCTAAACCATTTGATTAATTGGGACTTATGGGTACGTTTATGTTGGAATTTGAGATGTAGGTTATTGAATCTGAAATAAATTTATAGCCAATGGTTTACATCCTAGCAACAATAATTACATCCGAGTAACAATATTAATTGCATCATTGTTGAAATGTAAATCAGAACAACCAAATCATTGGATGTGTTTAGAAGTTATTTATGAAAAGTTGAATTGGATGTGTTTAGCCTCGCCCAATGTATTGAAGAAATGTCACCCAATCAACTGTAAAAAGAGGAAAGCAATACTTCATATTACAATCTGTCTATCTCAAAATCCATCCACCTATCTAAGAATCTGTCTATCTCAAAATCTATCCACCTATATAAGAATCTATCTATCTATCTATCTTTATTCTTTCCAGTTGTTAATATGTTATTTTTGTATCCCCCACTCCTTTATTATAATACTAGGGAAGGATACATAGGCTTAGGGGTGGACCCCTAGAAGTATTTTCTATTCAAACCAGTGGAGAAAGCTTCTTAAATACCTTATTCTTCCTTAGCAAAAAACATGTTTCAACTTTCCCCTTAAATAATAAGAAGGGAAGCAAACCCAGACCAGATCAAACTCAACCTGATCGAACCAAACCTGCGCTTACGCTTATTAAAGACTTTATCATATCCTGTTTGGAAAGAATATATACATCTTTCTCCCCCACCCCTATTTCTTAAAAAATATATACATCTCTCTCCCCCACCCCTATTTCTATGTATGCAACGAGTTCTCTCTCCAATGGATATAGAGGGAAAAAGTTGCTTGCCTTTTTTATTATTACAACACGTTCAAAGAATTGATCCCCTAACTAGAATATTTTTAGTCCACTCACGCCTATCGCCTCCATCTCCCCTCCACTTCATCCACGTCCACGTCATCCACCTTCACACTTCCTGCCTTCCTAATGGACGCTCACCTCCATGTCTTCTTGTTCATGACTAGCTCATCATAGAGAAAGCGAGAAGAAGAGTCAGTTACAATCGAGACAGAGTGCGCTTAGATTTCGAAAACTCAGGCACAGACAGAGAGTTAAGTCTCAGTCACAAGTCGACGTAGATTAGTTCCAAAACACTTCAGCAGACTCTGCTCATGCAACCAGTTGTCTCTAGTAGCCTCCAACAGCTCACAGGCATGCCATCATTCAACGCAGATCTCTGCTCTATCACTCTGAGGCCTATTTTCTGCCAATTCAGTTCCTCCAACACATGCATCAGTTCTGTCTCAGAGACCATAGTAGTTTTTAGTTGATTAATTCCAGCATTGTCTTAGATTAGATACAAGAGTGGTCTTTTGTGTGTGATAAGAATCACTCTTGTTGATTAAGTCTAGCATCATAGTCAAGTTAATAATTTGTTTTACGAACAGTTGCCTAAATTTAGGCCTTTGTCCCCTAAGGACGAGGACTTCTGCAACTCTGTTAAATAGGGGTTCTTTGAATGTTTTGAGGGTTAGAGTTTTTGGGAAAGAATAACGATACATCAAACTCGTTGGACCTATTCTATGCATGGATTAAAGCTCTATACCCGGTGAACATACTTTTGATGACAGTGTTTGTGTCCAACTCTTCATGTGTTTTTATCTTATCTTGAATGCAGTTTTTGATATGTGCAAAGTACATGTCATTTCCTTTCATCTATTGTATAACTCATTTTTTACTGATATGCAACCTATCAAACAACTAATGCTTTGGTGAAGATTTGTTTTTATTGCAACCTGTGGGAGTGATTATGTTCTTGATACATGTTTAATGTCTTGGAATGATATTTTAAGTATTGAACTTCTTGCAGCAGATTATTCATTGAGTAGTTTGTTGTTTCCCTTTGTTTTTCTATTATTTCACTGGTTTGTCATTAGTGTGCCACTGGCCAAGGAGGACCCTCATCCGTATCATTCTGCCAACCCAACCTTGTTTTTTTCTTGATATAATAACCCTCTGACCAACCAACAAAAAATTAAAAGAAACGATCATTCTAAATCGATAGGTGGCCTAGATTTTCCCTTTAACAGTCAGGCGTAGACCTTAGGACCAACATCTTATGGCGCTGTTGTCGGGGAACAGAGTAACAAAATATATTTCCCTAGGAGAATGACAATTGATCAACTCTGGCCTTTGATGGTGAACAAATATCAGACACAGACAGACTGCCATCTTTCACCTGTCGACTTCACTGAGTAAAATTTAAAGAAGAAATACTGGCACCCAGAAAGAGATTCAATGGATCCAAAACTGAGCACAGTGAATCTAACAAGGCTCATACTAACCCTGAGCGTAACACAGTAGTCTCTGAGCTAGAAAGGAAACTAAGAAGATCCAATGTAGCTCAGAGATATACTTCCCCCCTCAAGGGTAAACCTTCACACAAAGAGCCTACGTCTAATCACAATCACAACCAGTTTGAATTTGATAGCCCTGAGAATCATAATTCCAAAGGGGCTCAAACATCTTCAACTCTTGATTCCACTTCAGTATCCAGTCCTGCATCCACCCTTGTATCTCCCATAAATTTGTAGATTCCTATTATTCAAACCATGATCGTTAACATGATGGATTCCATAATTGTTGCCAGATATGCACCCCTAGTTCTACCTATAGCCTTGTATGTCTTCTCAGCCACATATTGCATGAAATATTTACCAATATATAATGGGGAAGGTGAGGTAACTATTGAGGAACATATGATAGTGTTTTATAGCTTTGCAGACAACTTTAACATTGATTATTCATATGTGTGGATGAGGTTGTTTGTACAGAGTCTAGATGGGGAAGTAAGAAAATGGTTCAAAGGTCTTCCCCCGGCCTCCATTGTAGATATTGAGGCGCTGGATGAAACATTAATAAAGCAATGGGGAGATAAGAGAGATTACCTCTACTACATCACTGAGTTTGGGGCTCTAAAGAGAAAGAATGGTGAATCTATTTCAGATTTCACCAAGAGATTCAATAAGATGTATGGTAGAATCCTAGATGAAATCAAACCAACTGAATCATCTGCCAAGATCACCTATGCTATTGCATTTGATGCAGAGTTCTCCCTCCTCCTAAGAGAGAAAATATCAACCACACTATTTTCCATGCAGGAAGCAACCATTGAAGTCGAATCTAATATTTTGGCATCAAACAGAATAAAGACTAGATCTGATAAAGAGAAGAAAAAACAAAGGGAGGATGCCCCTACCTCCTCTAACTCAGCCACATCTGATCCAAATCTTGATGAAATGACCAAAACTTTGAAAGATCTGACTTCTGAAATAGCTAAGATAAAATGGGAATCCAAACAACCAAACAGATCTTTTCAAGGGGTTGGAAATAGAAATCCAAACCAATTTAGAAGGCCTAATGATGTCCCCCAAGTAATGCAGAGAGAAAGGAGAAATGTTGATGATCAAAGGGTAGTGCCTCCTTTCCAAAACAATCAGATTGAGGAGATGGATGCAGACACTGATGTTGTGGATGATACTGCCATGCTTTTTAATGAAACAATTTACTATACCAGTCACTTAACACAACAAGAATATGAGGTAGCACAATTGTCAAATCAGTTTGATGATCAGATAGGGGAGGAGGGAGTTATTCAAGGCCAACCCAAGAAGAAATATGATTTGAGGACAAGAGAAGGGGCTCCCAAAGCCACTACCTCCGATCAAAACAAACAAGTTGAAATTCCCCCCAAGCCAAATCCAAGTAAAGGTATGTCATCTAAATCTCAACCACCTCCCCCATCAAAACTTGTTGTCCCTAAAATAAAGGAAGTTGATAAGCCACCGACCTCTTTCAGCCTGGAACATGAGCTGAGAAAAATCAAGATCCATGTACCTTTGACAAAATTGTTAAAAAATGAGCCTTTCAAGAAATCCATCATGAAAGTTCTTCATCCAACTCCTTTTAGTGTATCTTCTGATGTCATTAGTCTGGAGGATGAAAACCCAACCATTATTGTGGGTCCACACATTGAGGATGGCTCTGATGCTTCTCCTCATTTCTATATATCTTTGAATGTCCATGATAAGATCTGGCATAATTGTCTTATAGACTCAGGAGCCTCTCACAATGTCATGCCCAAGGTTGTTATGGAAGAACTAGGTCTGGAGATTACCAAGCCTTACCAAGACTTGTACTCCTTTGATTCTAAGAAAGTAAAATGTCTGGGATTGATAAAGGATATGGTGGTTTCTCTAGCACAATTACCCATGAAGAGTGTAGTGATGGACATTGTTGTAGCATACATTCCCCCAAAGTTTGGTATGCTTTTATCTGGAACTTGGGCTAAGAAGGTTGGAGGATCATTACAAATGGACCTCACCTATGCCACCATTCCTGTGTTTGGAGGTGAACATAGGAGGCTATATAGAGAGGTGAGGTTAGCCTACGTTGTCAGTGATCATCAGAACCCAAGCAATCACCCCATTTATGTTGTTGAGGATGAGATAGGCTCACCTGTCTTCCACTTAAATGATGATGAACCTGAAATATCAATTAGCTAATGCAACCATCAACCACTGACAATTCAACAAAAAAGAGTGTGGAAGATGTATTTCGATGGCTCTTCATCAAAAGAAGGATTTGGTGTAGGTATTCTCCTTATTTCCCCTTCAGAAGAAGTAATAACCCTCTCTTATAAGCTGGAGTTTGAAACTACTAATAACACAGTTGAATATGAAGCTCTAGTGTTGGGACTGAGGGCTGCCAAAGACATGGCCATTGATTGTTTATCAATTTTTGGTGATTTTGAGTTGGTCATCAATCAAGTGAGGAACATCTATCAAACTAAGCAATAGAGGCTCAAGCAGTACAAAAATGAGGTATGGGATCTGATCGATAACTTCTTTCTAGCATTCAACATTTCATTTATTCACAGAGTACAAAATCAGAAGGCAGACTCTTTGGCCTTAGTTGCCAGCACTTTCAGGCCTCCCATTGGCCGAAATATCAAATATCAAGTGGAGATCAGACATAGAACAACCATACCAGACAACGTAAAACACTGGCAGGTCTTTAGTGATGATTTGGTGCTGTAGAGATTTCTACACACCATTGATGAATTCTCCAATATCTCAATTGATCAAGAGGGGCAAGAAGGTGAAGATGGTAAATTAGAAGATCGGCAAGCATCTCATTTGCAGAAGACAGTGGATGGTCATGATATTGAGGAGCTGAAAACTTATCACATCCCAAGAGGACCAATGTCATTGAAAAGGTTGTTTGACAATAATGATGTTTACAAAGGAGCTGCCATGAAAAATCAAGAAGAAGAGGTGACAGATTGCAATATTGGGACCACTGAGAATCCTAATATCATCAAGTTGTCCAAAGCATTAGCTGCAGAACAAAAAGATAGGTATGTCAGTCTCATTTAAAAGTTTGTTGATACTTTTTCATGGTCCTATTAAGATTTGAAGACATTTGACACTGGCATCATCCAACATAAGATCCCTCTAAAAATTGGCTCCAAGCCATTCAGATAGAACATTAGGAAATTTAATCCCATGCTAATGTCCATAATTGAGAAAGAGCTGAAAATAATGTTGGATGGCAAGATTATTGTACCATTGAGGTACTCAAACTGGGTGGCCAACTTAGTACCTGTAAGGAAGAAAAGTGGGGAGATACGCTTATGTGTTGATTTCAAAAATATCAACAAGTGTTCTTTGAAGGACAATTATCCCCTCCCCAAGATGGATCATATTTTACAAAGGGTGGTAGGTGCACACAAAATTTTCTTGTTGGATGGATACTCTAGTTATAACCAGATAGCAGTTTGGGAAAAGGATAAAGAAAAAACAACATTCACTACCCCATGGGGAACATTCATGTATAACAAGATGCCTTTTGGACTGATGAACATAGGGGCCACTTTTCATAGGGCCATGGACATAGCTTTTGTGGGGGGAAAAGACAAATTTATGGTTATATATGACATAACCATTTTCTCCAAATTTGATGATGAACATTTGCAGCACTTGGAACAAGTTTTCAAGAAATGCAGGAAGTATGGAATATCTTTGAATCCTAGGAAGTCTCACTTTGCCATGCTAGAAGAAAAGCTCTTGGGACACATCATATTAGTAGGGGGTATAAAAATTGATCCAAAGAGGGTTTGTTCCATTCAACATATTGAGATCCGCATAAATAAAAAGGATGTCCAGTCTTTTATTGGTAAGATAAACTTCCTCAGACATTTTGTGCCAAATTTTGTTGAAATTCTGAAGCCTATTACTAACATGTTGAAGAAAGATGTTGTGATAAAATGGTCCTTGGAGGAAAAATCATCTTTCCAAACGATCAATCGAGCTTTAGTTGAGGCCCATGTATTGGCCATCCCTGACTATACCAACGATTTCTTCATCTTCTTCTTTGCTTCAAAGGAAACTATTGTTGTTGTACTACTGCAGAAAAATGAAGGGCATGAGCAGCCAATAGCCTTTTTTAGCAGAGCCCTCCGAGATGTTGAGCTGAAGTATGTTATATTAGAGAAGCAAGCTTATGCACTGGTCAAATCACTCAAGGCCTTTAGGGTTTATGCGCTACAGTCTCACATAACAACCTTTGTTCTTAGTAGCAGTGTCAAAGAGATTCTGGTGCAGCCAAACAGTGAGGGAAAAAGAGGAAAATGGATTGTCAAACTATTGGAGTATGAATTGCACATAAATCCCACCAAGTTAATGAATGGGAAAGGACTGGCCAAGTTGTTATCAGAGTCAAACTGTAAGGTACTATAATTGCATCATATCTTCACCAAATCATACGCACCCATCATATAGCCTGGACAAGACAACTTACAGGTATTTGAAAACTACTCCTCTTCACCTTGGTATAAAAACATCATTTATTTTCTACAACATTTTGAATGTCTACCAGATGTGAAGAAGACAAAGGCAAGGTCTCTCAAGTTGAAATAAATAAAATTCTGCATTTCAAACCAGAGCTTGTATTGGAGGGATCTTGTTGGCATCCTGTTAAGATGAAAATGAAGCCAAACAAGTCACAACATAAATGCACAGAGGAGTATGTGGAGGGCACCAACACTGGAAGGCCACAACTCTCAAGATCTCGAGGGAAAGATATTACTAGCCCACCCTTTTATCTGATGTGTTTGCCACTATTAAAGCCTGCAATCAATGTGAAATGTTTGCAAGAAAACATAAGTTACTATCACTGCCCCTAAAACGTATCAATGCCAATAGTTTGTTTCAACAATGGGGGTTAGACTTCATAGGAGAGATAAATCCACCCTCCAGTGGACAACATAAGTGGATCCTCATTGCCACTAACTACTTCACCAAATGGATTGAGGTCGTGCCCACCAGGAATGTCATTGACAAAGTGGTCATCAATTTCCTGGAAACTAATATTTTTGCTAGATTTGGTTTCCCCAGCAAGCTAGTAACAGACAATTCCCAAGAATTCAAGTCCAAAGCCATGATTGACTTCTGTGGCAGTCATAACATTTATTTGACACATTCCACACCCTATTATCCTCATGGAAATGGCCTGGCAGAATCATCAAACAAGACTCATCAGGATCATTAAGAAGTTGTTGATTGAAAACAAGAAATCTTGGGACTCTAAACTCAAATATGCCTTATGGGCTGACAAAATTAGCATTAAGAAGTCTTTGGGAACCTCACCATTCCAGCTTTTTTATGTCATAGACGTTGTTTTTCCCACTCAGCTTGGTATACCAGTTCTAAAATTCTTGCAGGAAGAGATTGAGGAACCAAATGACATCCAAAGGAGAATCTTCCAGATTATAGAAGTTCAACAAAGAAGAGAAGCACTGGATCAGAGGACAGAAGTGTACCAGAGAAAGATCAAATCAACCTTTGATAAGAAAACCAAGAAGGATATTTTTCATAAAGGTGACCTGGTCTTGAGGTGGGATGACAGAAGATATGACAAGTCCAAGCATGGTAAATTTGACAACAACTGGTTTGACCCTTTTAAGGTGGTCGAATTTTTGAACAACACATTTATCCTGCACAACCTAGACGATACATAGATCTTTGGAGGCCCCGTAAATCGACGCTTCCTGAAACATTATTTTTTTTGAGGATGGGGGGAGGTCCCCCTTGTACCATAGATGTTTTCCTTTATTATTTCTTTTGATTAGTTAGTTGTGTGAGAATAAAGACTCCATAGCCCAACAAGGCACTGGGGTGTAGTTTCAGTTTTTTTTCTTTTTCCAATTCAATAAAATGCATGGTTGAGGGATAGTAGCAGATACATAGGGTTGATATATGGAAACAAAGGTAAGTGGTGGAAGGTAAGAGCAGTTAGTTAATCTCAAGGCATCGATCTACAGTTCTTAGCACCTCACATGGACGAGCTATCCCCAGTTAGAACCAATGTTGTAACCTAGGTCTGCACCCATGCCTCTCCTTTCTCTTCTCTTTATGCCTTCATCAATTTTTCCTTCTTCGGGTTGGTTAAATCAGGTTCCCATTATTGAGAGACTTGGTTCTCATTCGTTTCTTTTATGTTTGAGTCTTTCCGCATTTTTGTTTATGTTTTTCCTGAAAGATAAAATACATGTCATATTTGGTTTGGAATGTTTGTCATCATGTTTTCCATTAATGGAGCTCACATCAGGTCAACCAAGCCTTTTTATATGCACAGGAAATGCCTGTGGACAAATGCAACAATTCAGAATGGTCATTTTCGGGCCTGGATTGTCAAAACGAACAGGGTAATTTTCAACAGTAAAGATCCATCAGGCCAATCATATCAACAACTCTCGTCCATTCAGGGGTGCAGAATCGTGTGTATTTTAAAGTCAAGAATGATCTGAAGTCCCGAACACCCGAAGTATTTAACACAACTTAAACTCGAGTTAATTATTGATAAGCATTGTCTAATCGCTTCGCGGGATCATCACTTTGGGAGATTTTCATACTTTACATCTAGAAACTCCCAAAGTGTCGAAGAGCCGAAGTGGTCGAAGACCCAAATTAGACGAAGTGGCCGAAGACCCAAAGACTCGAACTATCCGAAGTCTCGAAGAGTCGCAGTCTTGAAGAGCCGAAGAGACGAAGAGTCGCAGTCCCGAAGAGCCGAAGAGTCGAAGTCATGAGAGCCTGCCACGTCACTTTGGGCTCGTACTACTCTAGGATAACTTCATGCCTCACAATTTGAAACTCCCAAAGCTCGAAGTGTTGAAGCACGTGGCAACCATCAGTTGAGACACGTGGCACACTCATCAGTCATGACACGTGGCACTCATTCCAGGTCATTCGGTTGTGTCAGTCGCCCATTTCCACGTGACACAGGTCACCCTTCTTTCCATGACACATCAACAGTCATGACATCATATGACATCAGGCCACCACATCACTTCGACGATTTTCCTCCAGGAGATTTTCATGCCTCACATTTGAAACTCCTGAAGCTTGAACTTTCGAACAGAATCTAGACCGTTCATCAGCAAGGACACATGGCGACAGATCATTCACTTCGGAGATTTTCCTCTGGGATATTTCCAATCAAAACATTTGAAACTCCCAAAGCCCAAATTTTCGAAGAGAATCTAGACCATTCATTAGCAACGACACGTGGAAAAAGATCATTCACTTCGTAGATTTTCCTCTGGAAGATTTCCAAGGACAACATTTGAAACTCCCAAAGCCCGAAATTCCGAAGTGAATCTAGACTGTTGATCTCAAATCAATAAGAACCCTTGATCCCCGCAACAGGTAAATATCACTCAGATCATAGATCGTAATCAGATCGATGGCCACACTTCATTAAGAGGATGTAAACTGCCCAGACGTTAATTTTCTATAGCGGTCCCACAATTGGAACCATGGTATTGTTGGAATACATGGCAACTTGTGGGAGATTGTGGGCCCAAAAGCGGTGTGGACCCAAACCACCCTCAATAATTTCCACAATCACGTGCTTAAATGACATCAGGTCACCATGTCACCTTCACTCTTCCACTCATGCCTATCGCCTCCATCTCCCCTCCACTTCATCCACGTCCACATTGTCCACCTTCACGTGTCATGTCTTCCTATTGGACGCCCACCTCCACACCTTCCTGTTCACAACCAAATCATCACAGAGAAAGCGAGAAGAAGGGTCAGTTACTATCGAGACAAAGTGTGCTTAGCTTCCGAAAGCTCAGGCACAGACATAGACTTAAGTCTCAGTCATAGGTCGACGCAGACTAATTCTAGAACACTTCAACAGACTCTTCTCATGCAGTCAATTGTCTCCAGTGGCCACCAACAACTCACAAGCATGCCATCGTTCAACGCCGAGTTATACTCTATCACTCTGAGGCCTATTTGCTGCAAATTCAGTTCCTCCAGCGCATGCATCAGTTCTGTCTCAGAGACAGTAGTAGTTTTTAGTTGATTAATTCCATCATTGTCTTAGATTAGATACAAGAGTGGTCTTATATGTGTGATAAGAATCACTCTTGTTGATTAAGTCTAGCATCATAGTCAAGTTAATAAAAAAATTTACGAACAGTTACCTAAATTTAGGTCTCAGCGCCCTAAGGACGAGGACCTGTGCAACTCTGTTAAATAGGGGGTCTTTGAATGTTTTGAGGGTCATATTTTTTGGGAAAGAATAGAAATACATCACACTAGTTGGACCCGTTCTATGCATGGATTAAAGCTCTCTACCTGGTGAACATACTTTTGATGACAATGTTTGTGTCCAACTCTTCATGTTTTTTTATCTTATCTTGAATAAAGTTTTTGATCTGTGAAAAGTACATGTCATTTCCTTTCAGCTACTGTCTAACTCATTTTTTACTATATGCAACCTGTCAAACAACTAATGCTTTGGTGAAGATTTGTTTTTATTGCAATTTGTTGGAGTGATTGTGTTCTTGATACATGTTTATTGTCTTGGAATGATATTTTAAGTATTGAACTTCTTGCAACAGATTATTCATTGAGTAGTTTGTTGTTTCCCTTTGTTTTTCTATTATTTCACTAGTCTGTCATTAGTGTGCCACTAGCCAAGGAGGACCCTCATCTGTATCATTTTGCCAACCCAACCTTGTTTTTTTCTTGATATAATAACCCTCTGACCAACCAACAAAAAATTAAAAGAAACAATCATTCTAAACCGATAGGCCGCCTAGATTTTCCCTTTAGCAGTCAGGTGCAGACCTTAGGACCAACAAGAAGTACTCTTCATCTGGGCAATACACACATGCACACTTCTAAATTTTGGAGAACATTGGCAATATAAGCCTATACATTTCTAAATTTTGGAGAAAATTAGCAATATAAGTATAGTTGCTATAATTATCAATATAAGAATAGTTTATGTAGTGAAAATGGCTATTTGGTGAATTTATTGTAGTGAAAATGGCTAATTGGTGAATTTATTTAAAAAAAAAAAAACAATTGGCTAATTTTCGCCCTAAAATATGCACTACTCCAAACCATTGGATTTGTGTCATGAGCAAGGATTCCCTCTCTGTCCAAATGATCCAACAAATACATTGTGGCATGACCAAGGATTCCCTCTCTCCAAATGATCCAACAAATACATTGTGGCATGAGCAAGGATTCCCTCTCCCAATAGATTGTGGAATGAGCAAGGATTCTCTCTCTCCAAATTATCCAACAACCAATGCAAATATACCAGATAAAAATGAATCAAATGATTCAACAATCCAACAACCAACTAAAAAAAGTGAATCAAATGATCCAACAACCAGTGCATGACCAAGGATTCCCTCTCTCCAAATGATCCAACAAATACATTGTGGCATGAGCAAGGATTCCCTCTCCCAATAGGTTGTGGCATGAGCAAGGATTCTCTCTCTCCAAATTATCTAACAACCAGTGAAAATATACCAAATAAAAATGAATCAAATGATTCAACAATCCAACAACCAGTTAAAAAAGTGAATCAAATGATCCAACAACCAGTGCAAATACATCAGATAAAAGTGAATCCTCTCTCTCCAAATGAATCAAATGATTCAAAAATCCAACAACCAGTGAAAAAAAGTGAATCAAATGATCCACAACAAGTGAATCCTCCCTCTCCAAATTTCCAGTGCAAATACATCAGAGAAAACATCACTTCAGATAAAAAGGAATAAAAAGTACATCAGAGAAAACTTCAATTCAAATAAAAATGAATCAAATGATACAACAACCAATGAATCAACTGATCCAACAAATACATCAGAGAAAACATCACTTCAGATAAAAAGGAATAAAAAATACATAAGAGAAAACTTCAATTTAGATAAAAATGAATCAAATGATCCAACAACCAGTGCTAAAAATGAATCAAATGATCCAACAACCAGTGAATAAAATGAATCAAATGATCCAACAACTAGTGCAAATACATCAGATAAAAGTGAATCCTCTCTCTCCAAATGATCCAACAACTAGTACAAAAGTGAAAATACATCAGATAAAAGTGAATCCTCTCTCTCCAAATGATCCAACAAGAAGTGCAAATACATTAGAGTAAACTTCACTTTTGGACAACCGGTGCAAATACATCAGAGAAAACTTCACTTTGGGACAAGTACACTAATATGCATATAGAAATGCAAATACATCAGATAAAACTAACTTCACTTTTGGACAGGTACATTAATATGCATATAGAATATAACACAAATCGGTGAACTATCTACCTAAGAAAAGAATTGCACAAGTTGTTTGCTTTGATTAAATATAATGAATTCCTTTTATTTTGGATACTACATGAAATTTTAAGTGTCTAAGTGTCAATAGCCCAAAATGCTTAAGAAAAACATTGTTCAAGTTGCTTGCTTTGATTAAATATAATGAATTCAACATGAAATTTTAAGTGTCAATGGCCCAAAATTGGTATACTACAATGTCCAAATTTTGAATGCATCATAAAACTATACTACATGAAATTTAAGTGTCAATGGCCCAAATTGTTATACTACGTGAAATTCACAAGTTTTAGGCTTTAATGTTGAAGTTTGAGGAGCTTCTGAATTTAATGTTGAAGTTTGAGTAGCTTGGGAAGATATTATTACTATATTCATATTGTATTTGACCAAGACAAAACCCTAAAGAATAACATTACATTATATTCGTTAAGTCATCCCTATTGTGCCTTTGTAAAAGTCATCTCTATTGTACCTTGACAAGTCAATTGTAAAATAGAAAGATAAAGTGGACAGGTCGGCCTTGACCTAATTACTAGGGGGCACAACTTGTATTTATAAGAGGCTAGGCACCTCATTTGGATAAGACACACAACAAGCTCTCTCACACAAGTGCGCAAGTCTGAGAGAGTGACGTAGCTACAAAGGAAGGGCGATGCAACTACAAAGGAAGTTTGTTGTGTTTAAGGGTTTTGGTTATCTGGTGAAGGACTATCTTGGTCTAGTGGTGCGCTACTATATTTTGGTTATGGTTTCTGGTGGTTATTCTATTTTGGTGAGAACTCTCTTGAGAGAGACATTGTACTTGTTGAATAAGCTTTGATGGGTTTTATCCCCCACGAGGGTTTCCTTGGATAAATCTTGTGTATACTATGGATGTCTTTCTTTCAATGATCCTATTTCCTGACAATAATCTTTCCTAGACATGATGGAGCATGAGTATTAGCTCCCCCGTGAGCAAAAACTCCTGGAGAAGCACATTATAACTACATAGTAATATGGCCAATCCTAAGTGCATAAGACCTAGGAAAATCAGAAACATGTTATTTTTAATCATAGGAACACAGAAGTTGAATGTTTCAGGTACTCTTTGTAGGTTTGGGAACCATGAAGAATCATGTTATGATACCGGAAAGAGAAGGAAAATACTTGAAGTCTCATATAGATCCTAAGTACTCGTGGCTACTAAGCTATTGATTCGAAAATATGGGAAATTCCTCGATAAAGTTGTGCATGCAGTTATTGTTTTAATAGACCAAAGTTAAAGAATACTATACACACTTAATTTCTTAAGAAGAATTTTAACATGGTATCAGAGCGTGCCTAAAAGAAGCCATTTTCACAGTTTAGAAGAGTTCGTTGGGGAAATTAAAACCATAGGGATACTCTCCTAACCCTAGCGCATATTTCCTTGGGATTAGAATCTTAGTTTGACGAAGTTTTGAAAAATGCAATTGGTGTTGCAACTGTGTGCAACTGTACAAAATCATAGAAGGTGTTTTCACCCACTTTTTGAAGGACATTGGTAAAAGTAAGACCATTAAGGAACTTTCCTTATGAGGGCACACCTTTCCCTCGGAGCAGAATTCCAAAATTCATGTTTTGAAAAATTAGGGTTTCCTCATAAACCCTGGCTCAAGACGTCTTGGCAGCTGCAGAATTGAAGCTGGAACTGGTCACCGTGGCATAGCACTCTCTGGTAAGTATAAAACCTTTATTTGAAACTTTTTATCTCTTTATTGTAGTGTTCAAGCACAGGATGGCACCTAATACCAAGCTTGATGAGAAGCTTGAAGGTGTTGATAAATTCTGAGCATGGAAGTACAGAGTGATGCTCATTCTTGAAGAGAATGATCTAGAAGATTTTGTAAAAGAATAAGTTCTAGAACCTAATGAAGATGAGGCCAAAGCAAAGTACAAAAAAAACCTACTGAAGGCGAAGAGAATCTTTGATGATTCTATCAAGGATCATTTTATTCACCATGTCTCATCATTGACAACTCCCAAGAAAATGTTTGATTCCTTATCTCGATCGTATGAAATCAAGAATATCAACCAGAAGTTGACCTTGAGAACACAACTAAAGAATGTGAAGATGAAAAGTTCATAAACTATCCAATCATACTTCACAAGAGTGTCTCAGATCAAAGAAAAACTAGAATCCATTGGATACACAATCAAAGAAACCGAGTTGATGATGACTACATTGAATGGTCTCCCCAGATATTGGGAATCATTCATTCAGGGTAAATGTTCAAGAAGAAGGCTAACAAGGTTTAGTAGACTATGGAAGGATTTTACTCAGGAAGAAGCCATATTTGCAGCAAGAGAAGAGAAACTAGGCGATGAATAAAATCAAGCCCTAGCAACAGATACCAGAAAAAAAAAAAGTTCAAGAAGGATTTCTCAAGTTCTAGATGCTTCATTTGTCAGAAGATGGGACACATTTTCATAAATTGTCCCAACTCCAAAGGTCAAGTTAGAAAAGGAAAGTATAAAAGACATCATGCTCATGCCGCAAAATATGATGAACATAATCATGAGAAAACCAAAGAAGAAGACTCAAGTGAAGAATATGCTTTGATCTCATCTCTTATAGGTACAATCACTCATGGAAGTGACACATGGATTATTCATAGTGGTGTTTCTAAGAACATGATTGGTTATAAGGAATCTCTCTCAGATCTAGTTTAGAAAGATTCACCTCACAAGGTGAAGCTAGGTGATGACTATCAATATCCCATTAAAGGAGTAGGAGAAGCATCCTACAAGTTAGACTCCGGAAAACCTATGAAGATGAAGAATGTTGGTTGTGGAGCCTGATTATCTTCTTGATTCAAAGGTCTTTTTTCAGCCATGTTTATACCCCATGAAGACTATACACCACGAAATATTGTACACCCCTCCACGCAAGGGGATTGCAAGGGGGCCTTGCCCCCCCTATAGGGTCTGGGGGGCTCATCCCCTCGGCTAGGGGTTCAGGTTCCAGCAGGGGTTCAGGGGCAGCGTCCCCCGATGGGGGTTCAGGGGTGAAGCCCCCGAAGGAAAAATTGTCTTGTCAATGTATATTGTAATTTCATAGTAAACCTGGACCATTCATTATAAGGTTACAAATATGACGATAGAAGTTATGTTAGGGTTTTTTTCCCTAGATGGAAACCCTCTTTTATGAGGGAATTGTATTGTGGTTGTGTATCATTGTGAATATTGTATTTTGAGAGAGGAGACTGTGAGAGAAATAAGAGGAAGTTACAGCAGGTGTGTTGTAGGTTGTATCCCTTCATTTTGCTAGATAATAAAAAGGAAGGACCTGACAATTTCTCTAGTGGATGTAGCCCACCCCGGGTGAACCACATATATTTGTGTCTCTATTGTATTGTGTATCTTCTGTGTTTTATTTATGCATTTGTTTTATTTTATTTTTTAGTGATCTTGTTTCTCTACAAAGAATATGCTGTATGTACCTGGTTTGAAAAAGTATCTCCTTTATATCTCAGCTTTAGATGAGAAAGGATTCAGAGTTTATTTCATTGATGGAGAAGTCGTCATGTGTCCTAAAGGAAAATATATTGATGATGTCGTAGTGATTGGGGTCCAAGAAGGAGGCTTATACAAGTTAAAATGACATTTTGTTTCAGCATTAGTACATAGTACAGCTACTCCAAGTGAACTATGGCATAGGAGGTTTTCTCACATACACTACAAAGCATTACCGATCATGAGAAAGATCGTTAAAGGTTTGCCAGAAATCCAAGTGGACCATGAAGGAATATGCAAGGGATGCACACAAGGCAAGAACATGAAGAAACCATTTCCAAGAAGTGATAGCAAAGCCAAGGGAGCCTTGGACATTATACACTCATACATGTGTGGACCAATGTCAGTCGCTTCACTTAGCATGTCTGTATACTATGTTTCATTTATTGATGGTTTCTCATGTAAAACTTGGATTTAATTTTTGAAGGATAAAAATGAAGTGTTCAACAAGTTCAAAGAGTTCAAGGCACTCGTTGAAAACTTGTTTGAAAAGAAGATAAAGATTTTGAGATCAGATAATGGAGTAGAATTCACTTGAAATGAATTCAAGACATTTTGTAAGGAAGTTGGGATTAAGAGGGATCTCTCTACTCCTTACAATTCTTAAGGGAATGGTGTGGAAAAAAGAAAGAACCGTACAAGCATGGAAGCAGTAAAGGCCATGATTCATGATCAATATTTACCAATGCATCTATGGGTAGAGGCAACCAGGACCGTTGTATATGTGCAAAACATAAATCCCCATAGAGTACTTGGGAACAAGACACCAGAAGAGATGTTTACAGGTGAAAAGCCATAAGTCCATCACCTGAGAATATTTAGTTGTCCAGTATATGTGCATGTCCCCAAGGACAAGAGATCAAAGTTGGACCCTTCAGGAAAGAAGGGTATATTTGTTGGATACAGTGAGACATCGAAGACATACAGAGTTTACATCCCTAGTCACCGTCAGATTGAAACTAGTAGAGATTTCACCTTCGATAAGGATACAAATTTTAGTATATAGAGACAAGATCATTCAGATGAGGTTCATGATGAGGATCCTGAAGCTCCCAGAGTTGCAAATACAGATACAGGTTATGATGTTGTACTAGAATATCATTATATGGAAGAACCAAAAATACCTACAAACTCATCCTGAGAGATGAATACCAAGAAGAGAAGACCAACTTGTACTCAGGAAATTATTCAGGATGCAGAGAAGTATGGTGCTCCAGATGCATCCTTCAAAGAAAGCAAGAGGCCACGACCTTACTCTAGCTATGTGGCATTGTTAAGTGACATCATTGATGTTGATCCTACTAGTTATGAAGTTGTTGCAAAGAAGAAATAATGGAAAGATGCGATGGTGGAAGAATACCAGTCCATTGTAAAAAATGATGTTTGGGATGTGGTTCCGAGACCGAAAGAGAAGATTGTTGTAAGTTCCAAGTGGATTTACAAAAAAAAACATTCATCAAATGGAAGTATCGAGAAGTACAAGACAAGGTTCATGGCATGTGGCTTATCCTAGAAAGAAGGAATAGATTATGAGGAGACATTTTCTCATGTGGCAAGATACACTTCGATTAGAGCCATGCTTTCATTAGCCACAGTAAAGAAGTGGAAGGTACACCAGATGGATGTGAAGACAATGTTTCTAAATGGTGTAATAGAAGAGGAAGTGTATGTGGAGTAGCCACAAGGTTTCAAAACACGTGATAGTCAGACACACGTGTGCATATTGAATAAATCCTTTTATGGGTTAAAGTAAGCACCCAGAGAATGGTACGATAGAATTGACAACTTCCTGATGAGCTTGGAATTTACCAAGAGTAAAGCAGATTCCAACCTATACTTCAAGGTTGTGGATGGTGGACTTGTGATACTACTATTGTATGTGTATGACCTGTTTCTAAAAAAAGAAGTTAATCTTATCCCTGATAGTAAGAGGAAACTTGTTGCAGAGTTCAAGATGAAAGACCTAGGCATGATGCATTACTTCTTAGGTCTAGAGGTATGGCAGAGACCGAGTGAAATTTTCCTTAATCAAGGAAAATATGTTGTTGAGATTCTGAAGAGATTCAGAATGATGGATTGCAAGACCATGCCTACACTAATGGTGTCAAATATGAAGTTGTTGAGCGATACATCTTCAAAGATAGTGGATTCCACCATATATAGATAGATGATTGGTTCATTGATGTACTTAATGAACATGAGGCCAGATATATGTTTTGCGGTGAAAATATTGAGTCATTTTATGGTTGATTCGAGAAGTGTTCACTTGGTTGCAGCAAAACATGTGATGAGGTACCTGAAGGCTACAATTGATTATGGACTAAAATATGCTTCAGATCATGAGATAAGTCTGCAAGGATTTACTAATTCAGATTGGGTTGGTAGTGTTGCAGAACAGAAGAGTGCATATGGATGTTGCTTCAGTATGGGATCAGCCATGATCTCATGGTTCAGCAGGAACCAGACTAGTGTGGCACTCATTACAGTTGAAGCATAGTATATAGTATCTTGTTCATCTAGCAGTGAAGCAGTATGGCTTCAGAAGCTACTTGCAAGATTGTTTGATCTTGAGTTAGAGGTGACTTGTATCTGGTGTGACAACCAGAGTTGTGTGAAGTTGACAGGGAACCCAGTATTCCATGAAAAGTCCAAGCACATCGAGATCAGGTACCACTATATCATAGATATGGTACAGAGGGGAGCATTGAAGCTGCAATATGTTGCTACATATGAGTAGATAGTTTATGTGTTGACCAAGCCTCTATCGAAAGTGAAGTTTCTGTACTTTAGAGACAAGCTTGGTATGGTCCAGAAGGACGTCCCTAGTAAGAGGGAGTGATGAGTTACAATTGAGATCTAGGGCAAAAGATTCAGCATGTGGCAAAAGAAATGGGTGGTCATTCACGGGCAAGTTACGACTACTCCAGTGAAAAAGTCTGGTACATTGAGTTATCGCTACTCCAGTGAAAAACCCTGGTACATTGAGTTATTGCTACTCCAGTGAAAAACCCTGGTACGCAAATGGTTACTCTAGTGAAAAAGTTCGGTACGCCGAGTTACTGCTACTCCAGTGAAATATCCTGGTACGCAAATGGCTACTCCAATGAAAAATTCTAGTATGTTGAGTTACTGCTACTCCAGTGAAAAATCTTGGTACATAGATTGCTACTCCAGTGAAAAAGTCAGGTACGTTGAGTTATTGCTACTCCAGTGAAAAATCTTGGTATTCAAGTTGCTACTCCAGTGAAAAATCCTGGTACGCAAATTGCTACTCCAGTGAAAAATTATGGTACGCAAAGTTACTGATTGTGGCACAATTAGCATGACCTCGCACAAGGTCAATAGATTCCATGCCTTTAGGGCTGGTTAGCTACCCGAATTTTTAGCTGGTGGGACAACCTGTGTGGTTGGAGGTGTTTCCTAGCCTTGGGCTAGATGGGTAGTGTGTGTGCATTACATCATCTGATCCTTGTGATTAGATGCTTGGTCATTGTGGATCAGTTGCCCGGTGTGCCAAAAAGAGGTTACTAGTTCATTATGGAACTAGATGCCAGATTCTATGTGAATTGGAGAGTGAAATCCCCGTGATGACATAAATCTTAGATGGATGATGAGATCCTTGAGGATGATGTGGTTACAAATCTTCTTCAATATAGATTCAAGGAAATTCAACAAGTCAATGGTCAAGTGTACATAAGAGCAGAAGCAGTCACGATGATCGTGCTAGAAGAATACCTTCCTTGCTAAGAGGGAGTGTTGAAGTTTGAGTAGCTTCGGAAGATATTATTGTTATATTCATATTATATTTGACCAAGAAAAACCCCTAAAGAATAGAATTACATTATATTTGTTAAGCCAAACCTATTGTGCCTTTGTAAAAGTTGTCCCTGTTGTGCCTTGAAAAGTCAATTGTAAAATAGAAAGATAAAGTGGACAGGTCGGCCCTGACCTAATTACTGGGGGGAACAACTTGTATTTATAGGAGGCTAGGTGCCTCATTTGGAGAAGAAACACAACAAGCTCTCTCACACAAGTGTGCAAGTCTGAGAGAGTGACACAATTACAGAAGAAGGGTGACGCATATATAGAGGAATTTTGTTCTAGTTAAGGGTTTTGGTTATCTGGTGAAGGACTATCTTGGTATAGTGGTGCGTTACTATATTATGGTTAGGGTTTCTAGTGGATCTTTTGTTTTGGTGAGATCTCTCTTGAGAGAGACATTGTACTTGCTGAAGCATATATATTGAAGAAGATTTGTTGGGTTTTCTCCCCCACTAGGGTTTCCTAGGATAAATCTTATGTATAATGTGGATGTCTTTCTTTCAGTGATCCTTATGCATGCAGTTATTGTTTTAATAGACTAAAGTTAAAGAATATTATACACACTTAATTGCTTAAGAAGAATTTTAACATTTAAGAGGGTGGCCTCTAGTTATGAAATGGGGTTGGGGGTTGACCCAATCCTAGGATTATTGAGGTAAACATGTAATCAAATCAAATGGTTGATATTTTTTAGCAAAGGGACACTTGGTTGAGAGATGTCAAGGTGAATTAGTTGATGGCCTAGACAAACAGTGATGAGGATCAAATGGTTGAGATTTTTTAGCAAAGGGACACTTAAATAATTCATATTTTTTAGTAAAGGAACACTTAAACAGTAATCAAATCAAATGGTTGAGATTTTTTAGCAAAGGGACACTTAAATAATTGATATTTTTTAGCAAAGGAACACTTAAATAGTAATCAAATCAAATGGTTGATATTTTTTAGCAAAGGGACACTTGGAGATGTCAAAGTGAATTAGTTGAAAGTAATCAAATCAAATGGTTGATATTTTTGAGCAAAGGGACACTTGGGTTGGGAGATGTCAAGGTGAATTAGTTGATGGCTTAGAGAATATGTCAAGGTGAATTAGTTGATGGCTTAGAGCAAGTCTCCTTAGATGAACAAGTAATCAAATCAAATGGTTGATATTTTTTAGAAAAGGGACACTTGGGTTGGGAGATGTCAAGGTGAATTAGTTGATGGCTTATGGCAGAGAGTATCCTTAAGGTAAGGGACTAGGAAAATAATACTTCATTGGTTTAGGAAAATAATACTTTGTTAGGTTCAACCAAGAGTATTTAGACATTTCATAATTGGAAGAAAATAACATAATTTATTTTCTCTGTCATTATCATAATAAGTATTTTTTTGTCTTGCCAATGGTAGTTGCAAGGATTGTTGGATGGTCGTACACTAATGAATAATAGGTCTTTTATGTCTGGCCAATGGTACTTCCAAGGATTGTTGGATGGTCATACATTAATGAAATGTACTTTCTTAAATTTATAAAAACAAAGTCAATGTATTGGATGGTCCTACATTAATGAAAGTTGCAAGGATTGTTGGATGGTCATACATTAATGAATTGGATGGTCGTACATTAATGAAATGTACTTTCTTAAATTTACAAACAAAGTCCTCTATGTATTGGATGATCGTACATTAATGAAATGTACTTTCTTAAATTTATAAACAAAGTCCTCTATTGCTTAATTCTCAATCACAATATATGTTTTAAAATAAATAGACTTGAAATTATTGTCTTATAGTTACAATTTAAACAAAACATTTAAACAAAATCATGGATGGAGTGTTAGAAAACGTTCTATTGTTCTACTCTTCCTCCATTTGAATGAAATCTTAATATCTTAAAAAGAGATGAGAATATGTTATACTATGAAATCTATGGTGAACACTATATGTTTGCAATGCAACACTGGTTCTTATTGTGAGGGTGGTAACACCATAAGTGGGAATCAATTTCTTGCACCTTGAAAGGTGATTTTTCATGTTTGATAATTTACTTAATCATTTCAAACTTTCATAGATAAAAATGGTTTAGCGTGTATATTATAATAGTGGAATATCCATAGATAAAAATGGTTTAGCATGTATATTATAATAGTGGAATATCCAATGACCCTACAAGATTTTTAAATTCCTTGTAGTATAATTACTATGCAATGAATCTAAAATGTCAAAGTCTTTTAAATGGTTTACATATGTGTTTAAAAGGGTTTCCATATATGTAAACACATGAACAAGGACTTGGATTCCTATTTCACTCAAAAAACAAAATAACAATGGGATGAAAGGCGCCTAAAATTTGTATGAGATAAACTTTGTTATTCATAGACTTTTCATATATAATCAAGTCAAGTTGTTAAGTACCTTAATAGATCTGAAGATAAATCTCAAAATAGATCCACAATATCAACAAGAATAATCCAAACCATTCACCAAAATACTGAACACAAGAAATAGTCAAAACCCTTGAGGTAGGGTAACACCATATATTAATCTTTAAGGAAGGATAACACTCATGTTGGCCCTCGACCAAGTTTTGAGGAAACTTTGGTCAGGTTTGACAACTTTTTGGACTTTGACAGTCTGGTCGAAGATGGAGCACCCAGATGGAGCTGAGATCGCAGATCTCACTTGTTTTGTGGGTTATGTGGACCCAGCAAGGGGTTCATTAGGGTTTTTGGTAATGGGTTATGGGATGTCGACCCATGGGTTCTCCCATGTTTAGGCATTTTTGTAAGGAATTGTAAAAGTATAAATAAGTGTAAGAATGTATTGTAGAAGAGAAGTGATGTAAGAGAAAAGTAGCTAAGTGAAAGTGGTTACAAGTTTCTTTGTACAACAAAATGTGTATGTAAGGCATTGTGCTCGATAGAGAAGTTTCTTATGTGCCTTGACCTAGAATTGGGAAGGAGGATTTGGTGCTCAGTGCGCAGATCTCCTATCTGGTGCGAAGCTTGGCTCTATGGCTTAGTGCACATGAGTGAATGAATGTAAGAGATTGAATAATAATAGAGAAAACGAAGCAGTTGGTGGACGTATCCCTACACTGGGGTGAGCCACGTATAACTTGTGTCTTTGGTGTGGTTTGTGCTTTGTTGGTTATTTTATGAATCTGCTCATTACCTTTAATGTTATGTATGATAGATAGATTTGTTGTTTCTTAGTGCTTTACTTGTGAATGAATGTTAGATCTAACTTAATGCTATGTGCTAAGTGGTAGAAATGCTTAATCTTTTTTGTTATTGCGTCGATCTATATTAGGGCATGCTCTGCGATGTTATGGAAGCTAATGAACTAATGCATATCATCTTGTAAGTTTTAATAGAATACTCTTCGAAGTGTTGCTATCACAGATCTGTGTCCCAGCTTAGTTACAGACACCTGCGTCCTATAACCCCCCTGCTTCTACCTCGAGTGAGACTTTGTCTACTTTGCAGGTGTTTCCAAAAGGGTCGGTAGTTAGGGTTTTTTTGATGTGTTGTCAAGCATCGAACCCTAGGTCTTCCCCTGCACCAACAAATGGTTCCATTGTCGGGACCTAAAACTGTGATTGTTGGGAACTGAAGTAAAGAAAAGAGAAGCTCTGTGTGTAGAACTGTTGTTGTAGTGTGCAATATTCTACTTGACTTGCGAAGATATGTGCTGATAAATAAATTTGATCTGAAGAAAAGAGGTAAGATCTTAAAAGAGGTAAAACTTTGTGCTTTGATAAGAGTAAGATAAGTGGAAAATTTTGTTTCGAAAGCATGAATTTAAGTATGTTTAATAGATTGTGTCCTAGTATGAAGGTTAGGGTGCAGTTGAAAGAAAGATTTGATCTAAGTAAAGCTAATAGAAATGAAGAAAGATATGTTATTCCTATGCATAGAAAGAATTTTTGGACTAATAAGTGGATGCAGGAACCTAGAAAGAATTTTTGCAGATTGCAGATCCAACACTGTGATCTTAGTGCACAGTACAGAAGAGGTTGGGGAGCATATAAAAGAAAAAGAGGATTGACATTGTGTTATAATTACGAAAGACTGGGACATCTTGCTAAGCAATTCCCTAGTATAGGTCCTATCTATCTTTGTTGTAAAATTGTTGGTCATGAAGTTGAGGATTGTCCAAGAATGATTGCTAAAGTCGAACGAATGAACATGAGACAAGAAAAATATCAAGAGACTAAGGGTATGTTAGAGAATCAAAAAGAGAAAGGATCAGAGGAAGTTCAGACTACATTAGTACAGTTGAAATAAACAATGAATGATCACAAAGATGGCATCTTACCAGAGGTCCTGAAAGTAAAACAATGCATAAGTACAAGAATAGGAGACTTCGACATAGACTGTGTCTTGGATGAAGAAACACAAGTGAATATTATGACAGAAGACACTTGGGAAATTTTGGGAAAGCCTACTATGGTACCTTCACTAGGAAGGATAGGCTTGTTTAAGGGAAATATGATAACCCTATGTGGAAGAGTTACTAATGTATCTATTATTATCCATGGAACATCGACTAAAGAGGAATTTGAAGTCATTAAGTTTTTTTAGAATAACGCCCCTTTCCCACTTTTGTTAGGAAAGACTTCAATTGATAAGGATCGGATTAGAAGGAAAGAAGAGGAAGAAGCTACAGAAAAGAAAAATAAATATTTAAGGGATTTCATAGCTAGAAAAATAGATCGACTGATAGAAGAAAGAGAAGTTCAGTTGGAGCAATAGAAGGCAAGAGAATTAGTTATCGAGTTTGAAAGAATGAAAGAAGGTCTGAAGGACCTATCCATGCAAGAAAGAAGAATACCCACCCTGGAATTAATAAGAAAAGGGGTATTAACTTCAAACCCTTTCAGAGCACATCAACAGTGCAAAGTCACTACACTAGGAGAAGATAAGAATAAGAATGGAAAGAGGAATCCAAAAATAGTTAGAGAGATTCAAATCGTAGGGAAGAAGGTAAGGAAGCTCAGTAAAAAGAAAGATAAGTTGGAAAAGCTACATGAAACTAAAGAGAACAAACGAAATACTTCACAGATTGGAACCTCACAGGAGGTAAGTTTGTAGGAATTGAACCTCACCGGAACAGTCGGACCGTGCAGAATGGGACTTCACTCTAGCGAAGCTATATGACCATTGGATGCACCCTAGCTGTTAGAAAGACGCTCCAGAATGGCTAGGAAATGCATTTATGGGAGGATGGACTGCTTTTGGGATGTTGAGACCACGCCATAACAGACAGATTCACATTGATGGAAGCATTCCTGCCTGTTGGAGGAATCTGTTACGACGCTCGCTTATTTAAACTGTAGGATGTTGCATTGGGACCAATTTTTTCCACCCGTGATTATCTGAGTCAAGAAGAGAATTGATTGTGTATTGAGTTGTGTTATCTGAAGCTAGACCTCACCATCTGTTTGTTTACCCCTCTTGTCTGTTCACCTACTCGATCTGTCTATTTAAAAGTGAGAATGTCGAGCGAACCTAGTGCATTAGAGAATTCTATCGAGAATATCCTTGAGAAGATAATGACCGACAGACAGTTTTCTGAAGGTGTCCAAGCATCGTCGACCAGGGGACTGCAAGCTTCCCCTTCGACTGGATGATGTTCTGGCTGTGTCAACTCGTGACTGAGCATCGAAGTAAGCACCGCGATGATCTGGCTAATGCGAAGAAGATCTCGTCGATATTACCAGAGTATATCCCATCGTTGGTTGGCACGATTAACCACGACAACATTCCACGCAATTATGAGTACACTTTGTTCGCCATGTACATTCTGAAAGGAATACGTGTAGTTGGGAGTAAGTTAGGATAGATCCCACTAATGAAGAACAATGAATTCAACCTTGGAGACAAAAAGAACTATGCTATGTGTTAGCGACAATTCTTGTCTTGGGCTCGAGAGCATCCAGGTCTGTAGGTTGCATGAAGAATGCCCAAGCGTAGCACGTAAAGCCCCATTTAAGGATAAAAATCAAGTGAGCGAGCTAAATTATGTTGTCAACGGCCCAGATTCGTCCATAGGAGCAGATTGACGGTTGGCAGGAAATCGTAATTAGTGGAGTTGCGTCGGGATTAGCATGATGGGTAGCGTCCATATATATTCATGAAGGATCTTGACTGTCCATCCAAAAGGACACATGGTGCTTGATAATGTCATGTTGGCATTCGGAGATTTGAGGGGTAAGAGCTCCTCGTCATTTTACATCTCGAAACCCTGAACCTCGAAATGTCGATAAGCGCCCTTCAAAGCCGAGCCCACGGTCCTAGCGCCAGGTCACATTAAGTAATCCTGAGAATGGAGGTATCCCCCTTTAAATGACAAAGCCATCTTAATCGTTCATCTGAAGGACACGCGGCGCAGATCTGAGCCACAGGTGGGGCCTTTCGGGATTTTCGTAGCGAAAGTGCCGAAGTCATCTCAGTCGTCCATCCATCGATGAAACTCGGGAACATTAGACTTAAAGGGGGTATGGATTTGGGCGGCTAGGATATACGTGCTCAGATCTACGGTCAGGAGCGGATTTCGGAGGCCCCCCATCATTCTACCTTTAAGTGGAGGGGGGGGGTCCAGAATTGAGCGCGCAGCTCTCTAACGGCCAGGATCGAGGCCCCTCAATCAACTGTTGAGGCTTCATTCTGGACCCCCCTTGCCTTCCTGTCTTTAATTAAAGGGGGGGGTCCGGAATGATGTGTTATTATTGTGGGGCCCCTTGCCTGACGTGTCACCTTTGGTATCGTCCTCCCTGTTGCCACCTATTTTCCACCTACCACCTCCCTCTTCCCCTGTCATCTATCCAACTTCCCTCTCTCCATCCACATGGCACCTCCTCAGTTCGTCATCCTCTCATCTCCTGCCATGTGTCCCTCTCATTCCTAGTCCCCTCCTCCTTTACTTCTGCACTCCGTGCTCCTTCCTCCTCTATCTTATTCAGACCGCGTGGCATTCCTCAGTTGATGTCACAGCTCCCATTTCTTCTTCATCACCTCCATAGTGTTCACGCCTTTAACCCCCGTCACACCCTCGTCCACATCCTCCATAGGGATCCCTCGCAACAGTCCAGCGAAGTAGCGTCCAAAGAAAGACCGTTCGGCTGATCCAAGTGGCACCATTAGGAGACCTCAACGTCCCAGAAGGCAGAGTTGACCGAGGACGTCCCTAGTCCCAAGAATGCAGTTATGGCGGTTGTTGCTGGTGGTTGAGCATCATCTCCGCCATAAAGAGGAAGGTCCGGCAAAGGACTTATTGACGTCGACTCACCTATAGAAGGACAGTCTGAAATCTGATGGCGTCTGTCATAGGCGCACGATCGTCCAGAGTCTGCATGCGCAAACTGTCGGAATACATGTAGATGCAATGTTTTAATTGCAGTGTCTCGTTTTCACTGTTGTGTTTTTTTTTTAGTATATGTAGGCGTTTTCACCATTTTTGCAAGGGGATGGTTGTGCAAGGCTCCCGGTTGTAAAGTTTTGATGAAGCGTTGGTCGCTCTGGTTATGTATTGGCATTTGAGACTTCTTACTTTATGGATGTCAGCCTCTTTCCATCTCTTTGTTTACACTGCGTTAGAACAACTCGTAATTGGAGGATCCAATCGAGTTGCGCTATTATAGGATGATGTAGGTTGGATCACTGTAATAGTCGCAGGGTTTCTAATCAGTTCTTGTGCTTTCTCAACGCTGAATGGCTCGGAATTGGAGGATCCAGTCGAGCCACCTTTCAATTCTTTGAAACTCGGGGTCAAGAGGATCTTGGTTTCTGATTTTTTCCTCCTCAAGCTGCCGAAGGCCTCACCCTTCTTGCAATTCTTCCATCTACCACCCTTTAATCAACTTACTGACAGAAGTTGGATCAAGACCTCCCTTGTTTTCTACATACTAGACCCGGCCATCCTGAGTCAAAGATGCTTTCCTGGGTCTCTTTCCATTCGACCACCTCCTTTTAATTAAATCGTGACATAAAACTGATGGGTTTCGGTCTCTTCTCCTGCTGCAATCCAGGAGTGACTTCTGACGCTAACATTTCTGGCGCCATTGCCGGGGACGAAGTTGAAAATTTTCCCCAGGATTGAACGACAACGATTAACGGATTCTGAAGGTGCATCAAATATCAGAATTATCAAGATTCCTACTGTGCACCTGGAAACTCCACTGTGGCAACTCCATTGTTTCCACTTCACTGTTTCAGCTGTGGCTACTATTAGCACACCTAAAAGTTGACCCTAAGGAGCTTTCTTGGGAAGGTTTCAGCAGTTTCTTTCTCAGTCTGAGAAGCTTCCTGGGGTAACAACAACGTTAAGATCCAGCCTTTGATGGTGAACAAGGACCAGGCACTTTCAAAGCTGTAAATATTTCACCTGGCGACTCCATAATTCAAGGATCAACTAGTGACTCCACTGGTTCGATATGGATAAAATCTTAGCTCAAAGGTTTGCTATCTGTGACTTTTCTCAGATAGTTGGTTTTCCTAATGCACTTCCTGATAGAGACATATGGGAAAATTTCCTCCCTAAATTTCACGCAAAGAGTTGGGAGGTACCAGCTGAGCATTTACTGGACTTTCATGAGGTTATTCATCGACTTAATATCATGCATGAAGATGTCCAGATTAAGCTCTTCAGGTATTCATTGAAGGGAGATGCTCTTGAATGGTGTCGGTCTCTTCCCGCTGCAAACATCCACTCTTTAACAGATTTTCATACAACTTTCAATTCATTTTGTAAAGATTATTTTCCAGCTGATTGTTTGTATGAAAACTGTTGTGAGGAGTTTTCTTCGCTTCATGAAGCCTCTGCTAGCCCTGAAGACCAGGTCCATGATGAAGCTTTTACTGTGGAGGAAAGCATTTGCTAGGAAAATATAGAGGTGTTGAATGATATTAATTGTGTTAGCCCTAGAACGGAAGCATCTGACATTATATCAGATGACTCTATTCTTTTAGATATTCATAACGATCAACATGCCTCTTGTGGAAATTGTGAGTTTATAGAGAAAATGTGGTCCATGGTAGATGACTCACCTGGATATCGAGTTGAAGTAGATGTTCCTAGCAGCTCTTCTCATGATGACGAAGACCCTCTCTTTTTAAAAGAGGGGTTAGTTGTGGAAGAGTATTCTTCTCTTTTCCTCCAGGGGGTTTCTCACGATATATTTTTACCTGGGATTAAAGAGAAAAAGATTATGTATGAGCAGCCAGAACTAGCAGGTCCCACTATCCCTAAAACGGAAATTTTTATGGGATCACTGTTCTGGAGGAGGATCATATCAATGAAGGACACCCCCGTTTTGATGTATATTATAGTGATGATGAGCAGCAAGCTTATCCTACATTTGATCACTATAAAGATACTGAAGAGCCAGTCAGCAAGCAGAACCACCCCATGGTCCCTATTTATGATGAATATGAATCAGACCTGGGGGAGAGCCAAGAAGAGGAGCAAAAAGAACCAGTGGAACATGTGACTTCCTGCCCGAAGCCCGCCCATTCACCTATGCAGACTCATGAAGTTCAGCCCTGTAGGAGTAGCTGTGGAGTAGAGCAGGCCTACTGCTACCCTTTTCACAGGATTTACCACTCATTCTATGATACTGTCAGCGAATACATGGAGTGGCATGTCCTTTATGCCTTGGAGGCCCCCTATTCCATATCAACTTCAACTAGTGAGGAGAAGTTGAAGAGTGTAGTCGTTCTGCTGTCACGGTTACACCATCTGTTGGTGATCATCGATAGAAAGAAAGAGCTTCCCTTCAGGAAGTTACTTGATTGGCTATGGTGGAAGTCTGCTTTCACCTAGCCCCATGTAAAATGTTTTATTAGTTTAGGATTGTATATAAATAAGCTCCTTTGAGAATGTACCTTTATTTTGTTACTTTTATTTTTCGACCTGTATTTTCAGCAGCGGGATGTTTGAGCCTGACTCCATAGCCCAACAGCAAGGCACTGAAGCTGCAGAATGAGTTCTTAGAGCATCACAGGGACGACTCTATCCCCCATGGAGCCTAATGTTAGTGAAAATTCTTGTCTTGGGCTCGAGAGCATCCAGGTCTACAGGTTGCATGAAGAACGCCCAAGCGTAGCACGTAAAGCCCCATTTCAGGCTAAAAATCAAGTGAGCGGGTGAAATTATGTTGTCAACGGCCCAGATTCGTCCATAGGAGCGGGTCGACGGTCGACGGGAAATCACAGTTAGCGGAGTTGCGCTGGGATTAGCACAATGGGTAGCGTCCATATACATTCATGAAGGATCTCGACCGTCCATCCAAAAGGACACGTGGTGTGCGATCATGTCATGTCGGCATTCAGGGATTCGAGGGGTAAGAGCTCCTCGTCATTTTACATCTCGAAACCCCGAACCCCAAAATGTCGATAAGCGCCCTTCAAAGCCGAGC
>JZKD02S1626907.1:23420-41982 GCA_000966675.3 Picea glauca | reverse complement strand
CCTTTAACCCCCATCACACCCTTGTCCACATCCGCCATAGGGATCCATCATAGTTGTCCAGCGAAGTAGCGTCCAAAGAAAGACTGTTTGGCTGATCCAGGTGGCACCATTAGGAGACCTCCACGTCCCAGAAGGCAGAGTTGACCGAGGACGTCCCTAGTCCCAAGAATGCAGTTATGGAAGTTGTTGTTGGTGGTTGAGCGTCATCTCCGCCATAAAGAGGAAGGTCTGGAAAAGGACTAATTGACGTCGACTCACCTATAGAAGGACAGTCTAAAATCTGATGGTGTCTGTCATAAGCGCACGATCGTCCAGAGTCTGCATGCACAGACTGTCGGAAGACATGCAAATGCAATGTTTTAATTGCAGTGTCTCATTTTCGCTGTTGTGTTTTGTTTTGAGTATATGTAGGCATTTTCGCCATTTTTGCAAGGGGATGGTTGAGCAAGGCTCCCGGTTGTAAAGTTTTGATGAAGCATTGGTCGCTCTGGTTATGTATTGGCATTTGAGACTTCTTACTTTATGGATGTCAGCCTCTTTCCATCTCTTTGTTTACACTGCGTTAGAACAGCTCGAAATTGGAGGATCCAGTCGAGTTGTGCTATTATAGGATGATGTAGGTTGGATCACTGTAATAGTCGCAGGGTTTCTAATCAATTCTTGTGCTTTCTCAACGTTGAATGGCTCGAAATTGGAGGATCCATTCGAGCCACCTTTCAGTTCTTTGAAACTCGGGGTCAAGAGGATCTTGGTTTTTGAGTTTTTCCTCCTCAAGCTATCGAAGGCCTGTTGTCTGAGGCATTCTTTCTCACCCTTCTTGCAAGTCTTCCATCTACCACTCTTTAATCAACTTACTGATGGAAGTTGGATCAAGACCTTCCTTGTTTTCTACATACTAGACCCAGCCATCCTGAGTCAAAGCTACTTTACTCGGTCTCTTTCCATTCGACCACCTCCTTTTAATTAAATCGTGACATAAAACCGATGGGCGTCGGGCTCTGCTCCTGCTGCAATCCAGGAGTGACTTCTGATGCTAACACTATGCTCGCACCCCACCGATACTTGACGAAAAAAATTGGGAAGAAGCCTCGTCTCATTTCCCAACCATGGATTAAGGAGTTGGCGCAATCCACTATACTAAATGTGATGAAGATTCCCCATTTTGGTCATCACTAGGAGGTTAACACTTGCGTTAAACTCTTCTTTTCGTGCTACCATGGCAGATACATGTGGCTCAATCGACAGATTACTATGGATCCTGCGTTGATCCATCTTATTAAAGGATTAAGCATGCAGGGACCTAACCCTCAATAGTTTTATCCAAGGAAGGCCTCAGACCGCTCCCTGGCACAGTGCATCAAGGAAGCATATGGAAAAGTAAAAAAAGGAAAGTGAGGCTACAAGGTATCCTCTATCCAGGATGGCACAGTGCGCCTCGCTTGCCAACTCATATTTGTTAAGATCATAAGGAAGAACCGCCCCACACAGGTCATCAGGTTCATGGTGGACCTCGCAAGAAAATGTGTGGAGGGCATGCAGATGAATTGGGTGAGTTACCTCATCAATGAAATCGAGAAATACTACTGCAAAGCTCAGGATCAGGGATACAAATTCCACTTCAGCTGGTTGATCGTGTTGATCACATTTTTCGCTTGGAAAATTCCTGAAGTAGCCACCTTCCCGGAGATCGAACCATCAGAGTCGTTGGCCGCTAGGTTCTCCACTTTGTGGTACACCAATGACATGTCGAATAAATGGCAGTCAAACTCTGTGTACCATGCCTATTATCAACAACTAAAGGTTTCCATTGAAGCATTTCCGCACATGAAACCGTGCACCTTGCACCAATACAGACCACTAGAAAAGTTTTGCACAGATCCATACTTTATCTATATCATTGCGCGCAGAGATGAGAGCAAGGAAGAGTTACAGTCATATTACAATTTGACAGATGAGGACATGAAGCAGATCACCAAGGAATGGCCAGAGGAGTTCTTTGTACCAGTCGATGATGCAAAACTCTCTGACACTGACACTATAGGAAGCCCCTTGGTCACCCAGTTCGAGCATGTCGTACATTCCAGTGGGTTGAAGAAGAAGGAGGAGGAGGAAGTCCAGAATATAGAGATTGATGAGGAAGACAACGCCTCTGAAGAAAATGGCTCTAGCTCGCTAGGAGGAGGAGGAGAGAGAAAATGCACAAGGAGGAGTGGATGAAGGAGAAAAACAAGGAGAAGGAAAATATACACCGCCAAAATATCCCCCTACTGAAACAATAACACCACAGAAGAGGAAGGTTTCTCCACAGAAACCTTCAACAAGAAAGAAGATGCACACCAGTAATCCCCAATTAGAAGAAATGCTCACGGAAGATGACATCATCTTGGTTTGTGGAGCCATGGAGGATGATTTCAAGGACATCTTGTAGAGATATGGAGTGAAGCAGGAGGAGTTGTATGAAAGGGTTGAGAAGGAACTGAAGGAAATACAACAATCTATTCAATTGATCCGCGCAGTACCTACTGCGCCTTCCTCGTCACAGATTGCAGAATTGGGGGATGAACCAACCCAATTAAGAAGACTTGCAGATGCGACAAAGGCTCAACTTCAAAAAATCTAGGAAGAAAAGGAGAAGGCTACAGAAGCCTTGAAACAAGAGAAAGAGGAAGTCTTAGAAAAATTATGCGCAACACGGTAATGTGTAACCACCTATGAAAATGAAAAAGAAGAGTTCCAGGTGATGATCCAGGAGGACAAAGAAAAGCTACAGAAATAAAATGAGAAGGCTACAGAATCCTTGAAACAAGAGAAAGAGGAAGTCTTAGAACAATTACGCGTAGTGTGGTACTATGTAACCGCCTATAAAAATGAAAAAGAAGAGTTTCATGCGATGATCTAGGAGGACAAAGCAAAGCTACAGAAAGAAAAGGAGCAGTTGCTCGTATAACAGACTAAGGTCAAAGAAGAAGTGAATAAAGCATGTCACTATGTGCCAAGCTTGGCATAGGAGGAACAGGAGTCAATTGAGATTCAATTGGCGAAGGTCATTGAGACCATCCAACAGCTTCAAGCGAGGATAACAGAGTTGGAGATCCAAGAAGTGCCAAGCACCCCGCAGGAGGTGCGTGATCAGAGGGAGGAAGCCGCTAAGAACACATTAGGAAGGATCAGAGCCCTCACCTCAAAATGAAAATAGTGGAGCGATAGAAGTGTGCAGACTTATGAACGCCTCACAGAATATCCAGAGCTAAGAAAAATGGAAGCGCAGTTACAAGAGGTGCAACAGTAGGCCTCCTTCATGCAGGCACAAATGAAGCTACTCAATGTCATTGAAATAATGAAGAGAGCTCAGGAACAACGCGCAGTGCAGCAATAGATCACTGCCCTCCAGGGAAGAGTAATAGAAGTTGCGTAGAATCTACAACGTGTGTAGGATGAAGCCTGCAAGGTGTTCGAAGAAATTGAGGGACAAGGCTCGCAACTGGACCAATTTGTTTCAACAGTGGAACAACGCCTGTAAGGGCCTGTTACAATGCATGTGATCCAGGAGGCTCAAGCGAAGAAGCAAGTCGAGACATCTTGAGTTAATCTCGAGGCCTTCGAAGCAATGTTTCCCAGAACTGAGTGACTCGGGATGAGTCATAGGTGAGTGTTGGGGGCATGTTGGCCCTCAACCAAGTTTTGAGGAAACCTTGATCAGGTTTGACCACTTTTTGGACTTCGATAGTCTGGTCGAAGATGGAGCGCCTAGGCGGAGCTGAGATCATGGATCTCACTTGTTTTGCGGGCTATGTGGACCCAACAAGGGGTTCATTAGGGTTTTTGTAATGGGTTATGGGATGTCGACCCATGGGTTCTCCCATGTTTAGGCCTTTTTGTAAGGAATTTTAAAAGTATAAATAAGTGTAAGAATGTATTGTAGAAGAGAAGCGATATTAGAGCGAAGTAGCTAAGTGCAAGTGGTTACGAGTTTCTTTGTGCAACAGAATGTGTATGTAAGGCTCTGTGCTCGATAGAGAAGTTGGCTATGTGCCTTGACCTAGCTTTGGGAAGGAGGATCTGGTGCTTAGTGCACATATCTCTTGTTTGGTGCAAAGCTTGGATATATGGCTTAGTTCATAGGAGTAGATGAATGTAAGAGATTGAAGAATAATAAAGAAGACGAAGGAGTTGGTGGACGTAGCCCCACACTGGGGTGAAATAGGTATATCTTGTGTCTTTTTTGTGCTTTGTGCTTTGTTGGTTATGTTATGAATCTACTCAGTACCTTGAATGTTATGTATGATAGATAGATATGTTGTTGCTTAGTTCTTTACTTGTGAATGAATGTTAGATCTAAGTTAATGCTATGTGCTAAGTGGTAGAAATGCTTAATATTTTTTGTTACTATGCTGATCTCTATTAGGGTATGCTCTGTGATGTTATAGAAGCTAATGAACTAATGCATATCATCTTGTAAGTGTTAATAGAATACTTTGCGAAGTGTTTCTATCACATATCTGTGTCCCAGCTCGGTTACAGACATCTGTGTCCTATAACCCCCCCTGCTTCTACCTCAGGTGAGACTTCGCCTACTTCGCAGGTGTTGTCAAAAGGGTTGGTAGTTAGGGTTTTGTTGGTGCATGTTAAGCATTGAACCCTGGGTCTACCCTTGTGCCAACAACTCCTCAAGCAATGCTTGATATATTCACAATATCCTTCACCATGTTTCATTACATTACTTAGTCTTCTTTATATAGATCTCTCTATCTCCTAGGAACCTTCTAGAGAGCCTTCTCACATTTATGACATCTAAATACCATAGTGGGCCTTTATTAATATAGTGGAGCTAGTCCACTTTACATTGAATGACCACATTCTCATATATTAAATGGCTTCCACTAATAATACATAACCACATTCTCATTGGGTACCTCCCTAGGTGTACTACATTCCACCCCCTTTCATATGTTTTTTCCTCGAAACATAAGAAGAAACCATACAATATGACCGACTAAGAAATGTAGCCAACTGGTACCAAGTACGACCATCCATCCATCCCAATGGAAGTCGAACACAATGTCCATCTCTTGCCTTGCCACTCTGATCTTGCTCTGCATCCTGTCGGGGTTGCCATGGGATTGTTTTTTTAGCATGATCTCTTCCTATAGTGTCGGTAGTCCTCCATGCACCTCTTGATCGGTTTCCCTCCGGTGCCATGCTGGTGCATAAATATGTTGAAGCTCATACCTTTTCCTTGATAGTTGTTGTTTCTCTATATGATGTGGATGACGATATACAACAACTATAGGAATTTGTCCATTTTTCTTCAAATATGCAACACATTGTGCCTTTGATTCAATTACCTCCTTAGCTTCCCAACTGTGTCCTTCCTATGGTTTTGCTCCATCTCCTTTTGTAGACTATGCCTCTAATTCAACTTTGGACTCGACAATAACTACTTTTTCGGTCTCTATGGGCCCATCTTTCTTATTAAGAGACACATCCTACAATGTGATTTTATTTTTCTTGTACCACAACTTCAAAATTTTATTTTGCATATTAATATTAATGGTACCCACTGATTCTATCCAAGGATATCCCAAAAAAATATCCACTTCATTCATATCCATAGCATAAAAATCTGAATGCAAGACATATTTATCCATATTGAGCTTCAAATCTTTAAAATTTTTAACATTTTCACCCTCAACCTGTGTGTTGTGAATATTCTTTGCAGGAACTTGCAATCTATTAACCAACTGAATATTGATAAAATTTTGTTGGCAACTAGGGTTAATAGAAACAATGACATTTTTCTTTATGAATACAACCATGAACTTGTAATATAGATTTTCCATATGAAAATAAACTCTTTGTGATGTTTGTATCCTAACTCTTTGTATGAGACCACTTGTCTAAAATTAATTTTTCAAGCACTTCCTCAAAAAGTGACATCCACTTATAATGGTGAAATGATTGCCACCATATGAGAGCATCATCTTTGAAACCCCAGTCTACAAAATATTTCCACTGCTCTTTCCATAATGACTTGTGAGATTGTATAAATTCTTCAATACTAGGGCCATCATCTCTTCCAGTAAAAAATATCATGTTTGGAATAAATATTCAACAAAAACTAGGGTGTAGAAATAACTTACTGCAGAAAATCATAGCTTTTTCCGAAAAAAACCCTGAAAAATTGTTGAATTTAAAATGCTCATAACTTGACTTCCCGGACTCCGTTTTGGCCAATATTTTTTTTAAATTGGGTATTTTTCCAGAATTCAAATATTTAATTTTTTTGGCAAAATTCTATACATAAATTTTCATATCTGAACCTCAAGTGTGCCGCCCTTTTTTTTCCCTAGAAAAAATCTGCAAAAAGAGCAAAAATTCTTTCCTTCTTTGGACAAGGAAAGTGATCTGATACCACTTGTTAAGTACCTGAATAGATCTAAAGATAAATCTCAAAATAGATCCACAATATCAACAAGAATAATCCAAACCATTCACCAAAATACCGAACACAAGAAATAGTCAAAACCCTTGAGGTAGGGTAACACCATATATTAATCCTTAAGGAAGGATAAAACTCCTCAAGAAATCCTTGCTTGTACAATCTCAATATTCTTTACTATGTTTCGTTACATTGTTTACTCTTTTTTATATAGCTCTCTCTATCTCCTAGGAACCTTGTAGAGATCCTTCTCACATTTATTACATCTAACTACCATAGTGAGCCTTTATTAATATAGTGGACCCAGTCCACCTTACATTGAATAACCACATTTTCATATATTAAATGACTTCCACTAATCATACATAACCACATTCCCATTGGGTACCTCCCTAGGTACCCCATATTACCTCCCTAGGTATACTACACAAGTGAGCAATGCAGAAAGTATGAATATTATGTTGCAATTATCACATACTTAGTCATCTACTTAAGCAATAATCATCATTATCACATGGAAATCGTACACAATTACAATATAGAAATGAAAATGACAGTGCCTACTCCAATTTCATCCATTACCCATGAAAGGATTTAACATATAATTCCTATATATTAATCTATGGGAAATAATAGCAGCTTATGCAAGGGTAATTACAATCGCCGACATATACAATCATTTTCCATACAAACATATTACTTTTTCACCATAATGTTGGCATCTTTTGAGATACCCACAATGCCCATTACATCCTTTGTACATAGCTAACAATTAATTTACAAATAAATCCATAATTATGCCCTCTGCATTACAAATATGGTTGTAATAGCCTCAAAATATGCATATAAATAATTAATAGGCATCTTAGAGTTGCATGCCTAAGCTAATGTTAATTTCCAAACTTGTGTCCTCTTCAAGTAAACATGGATCCTCATTTAGAGCAATACCCACAAATATTAGTTATCAACATATTGATAACAAGACTATATCACTTATCTATTATGCGTTGCACTTGGAAAAATAGCTCCATAGGGGCATTTTTCCTCCCAGCTATATGCATAAACCCATGTAGGTACCACCTATGCACTAGGTATTAGAACAACAAGGGTGAATTTACTAGCTGTGGATATGGTTTTGTCACTCGACCCATTATCTAAACATCTCATCCAATTAATTAACATATCAAACCTCTTTTTACTACAACTATTCCACTCATCGGCCTCTCTTTCTCCCTTAGCCATGCACAACACAAGGAATGGGATCCCCTTCATTTCTAAACAAACCTTCGGACTATCCCACTTCTCTCTAGTGCTCTATACAGGTTGGTCATAAAATATTTAATGGTCGGAACCAGGGACTCTCGGTTGTAACTATTACACATACTCTTGGCCATGGTTTCCTCATACATGCATGGAAGTTAGCAATGGTAGCAATATATCTCTCTTGGAAACATGCATACTTACACTGGCATACCAACATTCCCCAACCATTGTTCAACCATCAAAGAATAAATTAATGTTTTTTCCCAAAACTTGCATGCAGTCTAAGCTTACATAAACAATATGTGCCCCTTCCCAAAACTTGGAATAATAATACACAAGTCACATATGACAAAGGAATATGACAGCTTGGGGAATAGACACATGATAGCATCTATAAAATAATAGTTTATTAGACACTCTTATTTATTAGTTATATTATTATTAAATATTAACTAAAATATAATCAAAGGGAAATTTACTTACCCAACTTACCATATATACACATTATAGCTAATGGTCATATGATGTATTACAACGATGGAAATCTCCCCTCACTGTATTGCAATGTTACATGGGGAAATGTACCCACATTTACACACACTCTATATGAACGTGGTTTCAGGGATGTGGGGTACCTCCCACGTAGACTGACATAGGTGGGTATGTATAGGAAATAGGAGGTATGTACCCAAACCTTAATCTTGTGTATTAGTCTCCCACACACACCTCATGAGGAAAGGGATGTCCATGTGTACCCAAAAAATAAATGAACCTAATCTCTCCCACTATTTCTTAATTGGTCCCACAAACATCCTACCACCGAATTAAGACCCTAGAAATTCTATATAAATTCATATTCATCATTTGCCTTAGTGTGTAATAAGTACTTTTCGCTATTTATGAATGATATGCAAGTGTGTATATGAAATATCCTATAATAATGAATGAACTATTTACAAAGACCTTGTGGCGATATATATAAATACATTAACGAGTCACAAGTGAAAATATGTAATGAAGAGTTATAACCCAAGTGTTGTATTATTGTTAATAATATTATTTCTCCATGGAAAAATTTTATGGGACAAACCCTTGAAGTGCTTCCTCACATTCCATGAATAGCACCTAGGGTATATATCATCAGAGTAGATGTAATCCTAACCCAAAGGGATTCTACCAAACTTGAACCCATGAGCTCTAAATAATCTATGCCTTGAAACTAGTGGATTGAAAGAAATTTAGATAACTTATTGGACCTTTCTTATTATTATTTTCCATAAAAAATTCCTAGAAAAAAAATCCTTTCAGTACTTCCCCATGATCCATGGATGGTAAATGGGGTAAAACATCAGCCCTGATTACGGAGGCTAACTCTGAGGGGATCAAGAGATTCTAACTCACGATGTCCCCAACTTTGGGGAATAAATCTCACGTCTAGATCATGACTACTTGAGCTAACCCTCGACACTAACTTTTAGTATTGTTGTTGTTGTTGTTGTTGTTGTTGTTTTTGTTGTTGTTATACGCATTACAATGCTACCTTCTTAAAAAAAAAATGCATAGCATTGGAAATTATGGATGTTTTTGTCTTAAATATTTGATCCTCCATGAGGCATCTTGATCTTATGTTGAGTCACCCTTCCATTTGATGAGGTACTCTATTACTATTCTAGATCAGATTCATTTTTCTCAAGTGGTTAAGGTACCTACCTAAGCTTAAATGGATCACTATATAATTTGTCATCAATTTGGTACTTTTTGGGTGAAAAATATTAGAGTTATTGGCTTGTAAGGCCTGTTTTAGGGGTAGGTCCTATTTTGGTGATTTGAAGTCTATAAATTTATGGATCCTATTTTAGGAATTATATATCATTTAGTGGGATCAAAACATTGCATACAAAGTTTCCAACCTATTGATACTATTATACACATTGAGAGATTTCCAACGATGCAAAGATTACCTCAAATTGAGTTCATATGAGGAAGTTATGCCTCCTACAAATTAACCTCCTCCAATGGCCACCATGGTACAAAGTGGATGTTGTGTCAACTCCCATTACTCACACATGTGGAGATATTCACATGTGGATTTTCTAGAATATTCTAGATGATCCAAAACTCTAACCTCAATCAGGAGTTTAGGCATGCAAAAACCCTAACTCTAACCTTAAACAATTAAATGGACATTGTTAAATAATAGGCTCCTAGGAAAGGAAGGGGTTCCATTCTTGTTGTATTGATTCATTGTTCCATGAGTAGATCAAAAGAGTGGGATATTGGAGTAGAAAAAAGGAAGTACAAGATCTTTTAATAGCCATACAAGCCATATTTTCCATGGAAAATTGATAGTGAGTTCATTTTTCTTTGTATTTTCATTTCATATCTAAAAGAAAAATAACAAGGCATAGTATTTACCTTCTAGCTATGTTAAGCCCTAGAAAAATCCCCATACAAATCCCATGTAACTATGTATATAACTCCTTATTAAGCCCCTTATTGAATTATTACATTTCTTGTCTTATATTTGTATGTAGGTTCTAAACCCCTTCATCGCATCCTTTCATTATAATTGTACCCTTTGTCTCCTATATATATATATATATATATGAGATCTAGTCTTAGGATCATATTATCTCATCTCATATTTTATTTTGAATTGGATATATTGTAAAATGAGGTTCCCCCTAAAAGTGGACTATAATCATTGACCTTTTATTATTTTATAAGGCGTTGGATCATAACATTTGGTATCAGAGCATTGATCCTAGGGTTTTTATTCTCCAAGGAAGTCATCTTAGCATTTTCACTATGACATTTTTTCTAGGATGGTTCAAGAAACAAAACTTGAAGGTTATTTAGAAGACATTGCAAGGTTCAATGGTGGGGGTCCTAAATTTAACTCTCCTAAGATTGAATTAAAGATTTTTTATGGAACAAAGGTCTTTACCTAGGTGAACCAAATAGAGCAATAGTTTGAACTGGATAATATTATGTATGATAAGAGAATGATTCACATAACAACTTTGAACTTTGAGATAAAACCATATTAATGGTATCAATGGGTAGTTAAAAGGAAACCCCCTTTTTGTCATTATACTTGGGGTCTATTTACAACAGACCTAGAAGCACAATATGGAAAAGTTTGGGAACATGACTACTTCAGTGAATTGACAAGAATCAAGCACTTAGGTGATATTGAAGATTATAATTTATAATTTAAGGTATTGGCCACAAGGGTGGATGACATAAGTGATGAAAAATTGTTGCAATCTTACATGGGTGGATTAAAAGAAGAAATTAAACATGACCTTTTTCTTAAAACATCATGTAAACATTATGGAAGCTATGCAATCTGCTCATCATATTCAAGCCATGAATAAGGCTACAAGCAATTCTACCATGGGAGCATACACATGAAGCAGAGATCATTTTGGGGTTCATAAGACAATCGTACATCAAACGATAAGGTTGACACCTCGACAAACAGATGAAAGAAGAGAAAAGGGACTATGTTTCAATTGTGATAGAAAGTACATTAAGGGGAATAAATGCAGTGAGAAGAAAATATTCTACATAGACAATTAAGAGGAAGAATTTCAAGAATTGGAACCATCACAAGATCTACAGCTAGAAGAGACTACTCCAATGATATCTTGGCATGCATTGGTTAGCATTTGTACTCTACAAAACCCTCAAGATAGAAGGATATATCAAAATAAAAAGGTAACAACGTTGATTGATTATGGTAGTACCCATAACTTCATCAATTGCAAATTAACAAAAGATATCAATTTCTTTGTATATCCAAAACCAAAGTTCTAAGTAATGATTGCAGATGGAGGTACCATAAATTATTTTTGGAAGTTCATAATATTAAGCTCAATATGAGGGAGTATTTATTGGATAGTCCCATGATTGTCATCCAAATGGGTGGTTCTAATGTTGTATAAGGGGTTCAATGGTTACAATCATTGGGAACAATGGCCCTTAATTTTCAATATCTTTTCATGATATTTTCCTTAAAAGGAAAGGAAATTGAGCTTAGAGGTATCCAAGAGAAACCCTCTAAAGTGATAAGCTCTAATAGCATGACAAAATTACTCAAAAAGGGACACCATGGTGTAATTGTACATTTTAGTTCAATATATGTTCAAACATCTATATCCTATGCTCCAATGGATCTCCAAAAAGTTATCAACAATAATTCCAAGGTATTTGGAGAGATGCCTAAGGGTCTTCCACCTACTCAAGATCATGCCCATGTTATTCATCCGTGACAAGGAAGTGTACATCCATTTTTCCATGTTTCTTGTTTAAAGAAGATAACCAACGACAAGGTCCTGGTGAAAACTATTTTATTGGAGATGAATGGAGAAGGGAAAATCATACTAGAACTAGAAACAATCCTTGAAATCAGGATTAAGAAGCTACAAAATCAAGCAATTATTGAGTACCTCATCAAATGGAATAACCTATCAGTTGAAAAGGTGACATGGGAAGATGATTTCTTCATGCATACACACATGTGATTGTCAAGTGTTGAGGACAACACATGTTTGAAGGGGAGGGGCATGTTAATCCCTAGACAATCCCCCATACAAAGCCCATGTTATGTATAAAACCCCTTATTAATGCTCTTATTGAATTATTACATTTATTTTGTTATTTTTGTTTGTAGTCTCTGTTATCACTCCGTAATTTCCCTTGGTTGTGGGAGGGAAACCACGGAGGTAACCACAGACCACTTTGGGATTGGAATCTGGCCTTTCCAAACCAGAGAGGGCTCTCTCAATGTAAATTAGGCTTAGTGTCCAAATCTGAAATGGAAATAAATTTTTAAGATGTGGTTGATGGCAAAGGTGAAAAAGAATCCATTGGGCATGGAGTCAAATTTACTGTAAAGGGAACTAATGACTGGCAGTAGAGATGTCAAGGAAATAGAGGCAAGGTAGATGATGTTTTATCAGTCAATAATATTATAGCAACATGGTGGCATAAAAGGGAATTCAACAACCCATTACACTAAGAGCATATAACTGAGGACGAATTCTTAATGCAACTTTAGAGGAAATATATGGAATGTTTAATTGTTATGAATCAGAGCATCAAACATGGATAAATTCAGATCATGTACTTTCCAATCAAACATTGAAGAACACACATTTAAATGAAAACTAAGCTAAGAGTTACATACACATAGAAAGGGGCATACTTCAAAAACACCATCACAAGAATCTCTGGTAAGAGTAAATTTGGACTTCTGACTGATATTTCATTATAATTGAGAGAGATTACAAAATGCTTAAAGAAATCTCCTCTACACTTCTGCCAACTCATTTAGTCAATCAAAATTACAACTATATATATAAAATACTCTTCCCCAAGTTGAGGAGGTGGAGCTCAACTCCTTCCCAAAGTTGGATCTGGTTACAAAATTATAGCAACACATTTAGAACTGTCTGCTAGGAAATAGGAATCATTTTTCTGGAAAATAGGTTGTAAATATCCATTCGAATATTCCAAACCATGACACCTGTGAAGAAATGAAGAGAGGTTTTTGTGAATGAGATCGTTCTTGACAAAAGACTCTTTCGGTTTTCAAATATTCTTTTCTATGTGGTCAAAAACTGAGTTTGAATTAACTGCAAAAACAATGATTTTGAGAACTTACACAGTGAACTTGCACAATGAACTTGCGTAGCGAGTTTCCTTTTGACATTTTCTTCTATTGTTTGTCTTTGATTGATAGTTGAAGGTAATTGATTGATAGTTTGACACTTGATATTATGATAAGCATCCTTATGACCACTTCATTACCCTTTCAAACACCATTTTCTTCAACATCCTAATAAATGTCAAATACTTGATTCAGACTTTGACCCTTGAGAAAATTATAGGACACTAACAGGCCCTGAACCCCTTCACCACATCCTTTCATTATAATTGTACCCTTTGTCTCCTATATATATACACCAAGGATACCTAGTCTTAGGATCATCTTATCTCATCTCATATTGTATTTTGAATTGGATATATTGTAAAAGGAGATTTCCCCCTCGAAGTGGACTGTAATCATTGAATTTTTATCATTTTTAAATGCATTGGATCATAACAAGCTAGGTTCTCCGATATTTTATTTTCGATGGTACATCCTATGTTCATTGTGTGGATGGTGTGGTATTTTTTTTAGATTTATTTTACTTTTAGTCTCAAATTATTTCAGTTTTTTGTGTGCTAAGCTAATACTAGTAAATTTGAATCTTAAGTTAAACATCGCATAATGAAGAGTTTTCAAAAACATGTAAGATCTATTGTGATGCATTGTTCCAATGGAATAGCCATGGCAGTTTATAGATCATATTGGTATCAAATTAGCTTTCTTTGGGGTTTTATGGGAAATTATAGGATCCATAAATTGTTGTAAAGAAAGAAATATCAAACCATAGCCATGGAATATGAGCACAATAGCAATCCAAGGGAAGACTTGGAGGAGATATTTTCTAAGATAGAAGCACAAGTTGTTGGCACAACATGATGATCCTCATTGTAGCTATAGAGACTAATTTAAAACCTTTTGGGGAGTTTGGTAGATCTAAAATATGGAGACAAATAAGACCCTAAAAAAGAGTCAAAAAATGAGCCAGAGAAAGAGAAAGTTCCAACGCCATCTCTTCCCAATCCCTATTCAAAGTGGAAATGAAATTGAACATCAAACCCTATTTAGGTGAGATTGATGTTGTTAATTTGAATTAATGATTGCAACAATTCAAAGTCTATTTTAATGTTCATAACATGGGAAGAGAAAAATACATCATTTTCCTAACTGAAGTTAGAGGGCCATACACAAAATTGGTGGGAAATCCAAACAAATATGCTTAGGTTGGAAGGTGATTCTCCATCAATTAAGCGGGAAGTGTTTAAAACCCTCCTTAAGTCCAAATTATACCCTATTGGGTATGAAGAGTACCATTGGATCCATTGGCATTACTTCTAACAAACACAAGGGAAAATTGTACAAGAGTACAACACTAAGTTCAAAAAATAGGTCATTATGCTAGGTATATCTCCCAAGAACTTGGATGTACTCAAGTATCTAGGTGGTCTCCACAATCATAATCATTTATGGAGGAGAGTGATGCTATTTAAATATATGACCATTGATGAGGCCTATGTGAAATCACAATATCTAGAGAATATGGACAAGGATAAAGGACAACCAATTGGTTCCAAGAAAAAATACCACCAAGAGACTTTTAAGGAGGGAAAGAAGAAGTGGAAAGGAAATTATAAGAAGACAATAGACATTGCACATTAGTGAAAGGATCCTAACAACCACTAGTACCATTGTAATATCAATGGCCATACTAAATATAAGTGTTGAAAGCTACTTCCATAGTTGAATCCAAAGAACAGCAAGAAGGATGACAAAAAGAAGATTATTTGGGTCATGGATTCAGGAAACTAAGGAGAGAGAAACTTATATGTATATGAAAATATTGTTTTTTCTACAATGTAGAAGGAGGGGAACCTAAGTAGCTTCCATCCTAAGGAAGAGAAGGAGATGAATAAACTCTTCCATATGAATATCTAGGTCAAGAAGACAAAGGTGGCTACTCTATTCGATTCCATTTTGTAGGCCAATGTCATAGTAGAGGATCTGGTAAGTCAACTTGGATTAGAAGTTCATGATCATCCTACACCATATCCATTAGGATGGGTAAATAAGGATGAAAATCTCAGGTTCACTAAGTAGTGTAATATCAATTTTTTTATAAGTGCAAACTATATTGATGAAGTGGAGGTAGATGTAGTACTTTAGTTATGTGTGTGGAGTAGTGCTTACAAGCCCCTACATGTACATGAGGGATGCATCATGAGGAGAGAAAACCAATACCACCTAATCAAGGATAGGGAGTCATTCATCATCAATGCACACAAGATAAATCCAAGATATATTTGGTAAGTGTTAACCAAGCCAAGAAAAGGATCGATTCAAGTAGGAAATTTGTATTTCTCTTCTTAAAAAGGAATTATTAAGGAGATGATTTGGTAAAGGTAAAGGCATCTTGGGAGGGATGTACTAAAGAGCATGAACACTATTTGAAGTATATTTTTCAAGCATAAAGAGAAGTGCTCTATAAACTTGAATGGTAACCACCTAAGAGGGAAGTGGTGCACAAAATATAGTTGTTTCCTAACTCCCCATTTCCAAATATTGGACTATATAGACATTCCATCCCAGAAGTGAATGACGTGAACACAAAATGTAGAAACTAGTGGAGAAGGGAGTAATTCAACCAATCCCATTACCTTGTAGGTCACATATCATTATAGTTCCCAAGAAGGATGGGACTTGGATAATGTGTATCAACTGCAAACCTCCAAATAATACCATCTTCAACAATTAATACCCTCTACTTAGGATTGAAGACTTGCTAGATCATTTGTAACATGCCAAGTAATTCACCAATTTGGATATCAAATTAGGATACCATCAAGTATGTGTAAAATAAGAATGGCCTAGAATACTACCTTCAATATGAGTCAAGGTCTATATGAATGATTGGTAATGCCATTTTATTTATGTAATGCACTAGCAACATTCATGTGTCTGGTAAATGATGTATTGTGTCTCTTTCGAGATTCATTTGTAATAGTGTACTTGGATGATATATTTATTTGTAACTCTACCTAGGAAGAGAATATATCACATATCATGTAAGTGTTAGAGACCCTGTAGAAACATCAACTATTAGCATCTTTAAGAAATGTGAATTTTCCCAACAATCCTTGATGTATTTTGGGTATGTGATTAGTGGAGGGGAACTCAAGATTGATCCCACATATATGGAGGCCACCATGAAGTGGCCAACTCCTACTAATTTAACTAAACTTAGGATATTTGTGAGGGTATCATAGTACGTTCAAAATTTTATAGCATCATTTTCAATTGTGGATGCACCATTCCATGTCATAACAACCATCGATAAGAGTTTCTAGTGGGGAAAGAATCAATAGAATTATTTTGAATAGATGAAATGAAGGATTAGTAAAACACCAATTATCACATTTCCTAATTTGAAAAATCCGTTTAAAGTGGATACGTGTGAAAGTGGATCTGCATTTAATAGGTTTTCTTTTAATATTTCAATAGTCTTCTAATTTTTTTCAAGGTGATTCCTTATTGTTGGCACTTCTACATTTTTAAGCACAAAATCCTTCCATTTTTGTGGCTCATCATTGTATAACAACTTGAAGGTTGTCATCCGAAATGATGTATGATAAATGGATTTATATCACCATTCAAAGAAATGTAACCAATGGAACTATTTGTTTTGTTTATCTATAGGAAAACAATGAAAATATGTTTCAAGGTCTGTAAATGTGTTGAAACTGCACAGAATAGATCTAGCTAAACAATAATACACACATTTGTAGAGAGAATTGGAAAAGGAAGAAGAAGGAGAGAAAGAATGGAAAGAATTCTCATTAACTATTGTGAATAATAAATAATTTACACATGATATACTCTGTATAACTCAATGAGTTCGACTTGAGGTGAACCAAGTCGCCATAGTGGTGGTCTAGAGTGATCTAGACACACACCAGCAATTACGGGAGTGAATTGTCACCTATTCTAGTCTCTCAGGCAGTTACGAGAGTGAACTGTCACCTAGTTGAGTTAACTAGTCAACTAGTCTTTAGTTAACTGACTGAACAATGAGTAGTGAGGAGTTAACTCAGGGAATCAAGGCTAATGCGCCACTTTGGTGATGATCCCAAGGCAAAGTCAAATTAGCATGGTGATGATCCCAATGCAACATCTAAACTCACTCAACTAGTCAAACTGAAGTGTCAACTAAAAGAGAATATTCTCCAGGTGGAATATTCTCTCCTAAAATATAGGAGACTGGATAATGACTAATTATGACTAATAAAAAAATAAAAACCTTAGGAAAAATAAATCCTAGGTGTGTGTGTGAAGTAACTCCAACACCCCCCCTGAACATCACTATGGTGAAAATAAAGAATGGGTCCTGGCTACGAGGTCGTGTTAGGTACCCAAATACAAAAGATACACTGAACTAAACAAGGAAAGAGGGAAAACCTCATGGGAACAAAACCCCCCTCAAATTACAATGCATAAAATAAAAAATGATAAGGAACAAAAGGCAGTTGCTAAGCAACCATGTCCTTCACTCCAACAAGACCTCGCAACTGTGCAAGTTTGTGCTCTTTGAATATTTTGTTGAATATGTAGATGTCTGCACGGATCTGATGAGATATTTCCACACATATCCACTTTATCTTCTTGTAATGAATAATATCCAAATAAATTTTGAAAACCGTGCGGCCGTTTCCAGAAAAAACGCTGAAATTTTGTTGATTTTGAAACGATCATAACTTCATTTTTTGGACTCTGTTTCGGACGATTGTTTTTTTGAAATTGGATATTTTTCTGAGAGGAATTCAAATATACAATTTGTTTCTGCAAATAGTGCTAATAAAATATCATAATTGAGTCTGATGTGCGCGGCTCCATTTTTTACTCCTGAGATGCATGCATGGTGCATGCAAAAGTGTCTGCATGTGACTCCTGAGATGCATGCCATATATATTCCACATGAATTTCAGAAAACAAATCTGAAATGGATTAGACATCATCTTCAATTAATGGAATACAAATTTATGTAGATACTCATGTAGAAGGCTCTTCAAACTGAGATGATTTATTTTCCAATGGATTTTCTACATTCTCTATCTTGTCAACATTTTGCATGCATTCTTCCTTATTCCCAAATAAAACCTCCAATCTACTCCATAAATCATTTGGAGTGAATTCTTGTGAGTCATCATATA
>JZKD02S1626896.1:129595-145437 GCA_000966675.3 Picea glauca | reverse complement strand
TGGAATTGAGCATATACAGTGCGCAGCTACCTTTGAAACAAAAGACTTCCCTGGGTTGATAATTTATGTCTCACTTGGTTGTTTAAAATTAATTAAGCAATTATAGTGACCAACAATAGCCAAATGTTATGTTAGTTGTAGCTCATAATTACATAAAGCACTAACATTTGGTCTCCAAATGATATACTTCTTGTAGCATTTACTTACACAATCCACTACTATATAAGCATGGGTTAATAGTGTTGTAGTATTGGTGTATACAATAGAAATGAAACCATACTAAATAAACTAAGTAGTATTCCTCATTCACACAACCATTGAGCAATAAAACACAACAAAGAACATAATTCAAATGCACAATAGACACGGTTTTTCTTTCCATGGAAACCGCAAATGGGAAAACCAGATTTGATAGAGATTTTATTATGTGGAATTGATTGCAAAAGGGTGATCTATACATAGATTCAGTGTATTGTTACTCACTAGAAGGAAATTTGTAGATGGTCATGGATAAAAAACAATCTTCACTCATCGTGGGAGAGAATCAATAATTTATTCTCCTTTGATCTTCAAGCACACTGCTTCCTTGAGCTCTCATCTCTACTATTTCCTTTCTTCATTTCTTCCTCTTAGTTTCCTTCAATACTCTTCTTCATCACAACCTTCATTTTTAATGGGATACCTTGGAAGGCCAACCATTATAATGGCTCATTGTAATATCCCTAAACAAATCTGATGTAAAAATCAGATCTATGTGGTTGAGGAATTTCGTCAAACACTTAAATGAGTTTTCTCAAAGGCCTTGGGAAAAACAACTCTCTTGTTGTCCCAACTCCAAGGTGGATTATTGATGTGTTTAGAGGGTCAATGGGATGAGTTCCAACCTCCTTAGAACCCCCGAAGTTTATGTTGTTATGATTATTTTCTTGTTGTTATGTATATGGCTCTTTTTTCTCATTGAGACATTATGTCAAACAATTTGCATAAAATGGTTGTATCTTGCATTTCCATCCATGTTTTTGAGTTTAAATTTTATAGAAAAAACATGAATTCAAGTGGAACATAGACTAGAATAAACATAAGATTAAATGACAAGTAATACACAACAAAAGCACAAATACCTCCACACAATCCTTGCTTGTTTATTTCTTATAATTGGATTTCCAATGATAATAATTTCTAGATATGATATAAGTAATACAAAAACCACTTTATTGGCCTATAATGGCTACAAAAGGCAAGGAAATAGTTTCCATTATCCTCCTTTTCGATCCCCTAATGATGGATTCCCAAAAGAGATGTTGTATCATGAAAAATCCAAAATTCCCATACCAAGAAATGTTCCCTCCTTGTTTCTTATGCCCTGTTGAAATATGCAGAATAAATATGATGTAAAATCTTCATGAAATGGCTGAAATCTTGTATATTTGATGATGTATACTTATATGAGAAGTTCCCCTGGCTATAGATGTCAAATATGAACACAAATAATTAGATCTCAAATGCCCAGTGCACCCTCCTTCAGCAAATTCACCCCATCTCGGAGAATAAATAATATGGATGTTGGAAACCCCCAAGGCTGCCAAGAAACGTCGCTCTAGGTGAGCCAAACACAAACCAACTCAGATATCTTCAAGATATCACTCCCAGAATCCAATTCAAACTCCTTCCTATTGGATAATGCACCCTCTCTACAAAATCCTCCAACAGTTGCTCCCTCTACCAACAATGTAAGACATGGATCTGAACCCGAAATAGAATGGTGAGGGTGGAATCTTTCACCACCTTGACCAAGCTTGGATCAGGAATAGAGGAAAGGAAAATTTCAGGGGCTAAATTTCTCCCATGGACTAATTTTTCATTCTTTTTCCCAAAAAAGATTCGCCATTCTAAAATTGATTAGCCCAAATCTTATAGGATAAAATTATTTTTCCTTAAAAATTTCCAAAAAATTATACAAACTATATAAAATCCTTAGAAATTTTGATATTTTTACAAAACAATCGCCAAAGATTTTATAGCTGGAATATTAAGGACTAGTAAGATTCTCCACGGTTTCTACATTTTAAAATAAATTTCCATCCTTAAAATTATCCTTGAACAAAGGAACCTTTCACCTCCTTGCTAATCTCTAGGGTTTGTTCAATCAAAACCCTCAAAATGTTCAAGCTTTCATAGCTCAAAGATACAATTGAAAATGACCATCAACATAATGAGAGAATAGAAGCCCCTATCTCTCTTTTATACCACCTTTCACCTTTTTCCATTCAAGTGACTTTTAATTCGTCTTTAATATTTCTTCATAAAATCACTTTATTAATTTAATGACTTTTTTTACTCCAAAAAGTGATTAATTCTCCCTTGTAACTTCTCCAGCCACTGAAAGTCACTTTTTATCATCCTATCCAATATATATTTTCATTATGGTTCCAACGCGCTATTACACTAAGGTGTTCCTCCAAGAAACAAGCTCCAAATAGCACCTTCAGTGTAATTAATTAAAATGTGCTCAATAATAACCCAAAATTACAGAAATCATCAGAATTCCACGAAACCAAAAGGAAACTATGAAGAAATGATCCTAATGATGAAATATGGTGAATGGGATATTCTGGGCCCCATATACCTCCTCCAAATTTCTTGATCTCACTATTATCCTCCTTTTACTCCTCTGGTCAAGTTGACATAAACTCATAAAGCTCGCTCTGACTGCAAGGAAGGGGAATCCAAAAATGGAAAAATTGCAGTCCTCCCTTCCCAAATATTGCTTGTCCTCAAGCAATGCCATCACAACCTTGTGATCAACAAGATGAACCCAATTGAAACTAAGAGTGATCCCCGAATCCCAAACCAATATGAAAGACTTGGATCACCTATCACCCACAATATTGTCTTGTAATGTACTCACACAAGAGACCTCATGAAGACCACCAATCAATAGAGAAAATATATACTGTAGATATTGGGTCCACCCCTCATAGAATGTCCCATCTAAGACACCAATCCAATGTTCCATATGTATAAGATCCTAAAAGTAATGGCTAACTCTCCCATCTACCCAACTATCAACCCATGAAATCCCAAGAGTAAACTCCAGAAAATCAGAATTGGATCTCTCATATCTAACAATAGATAAACTCTCAAAAAATATAATCCCAGGGTCCCAAACTAATCCTAGAAGGGAACCACCATGTTGTCATTGCACCACTTTGATCATCACTGTCATACCAACGTGCCTAGTTTTCATCCTACCCTCCAGGAGCCCAAAGTGAGAATCATAGGATGGAATGAAACCACTATCCTGAATCATCCTCTACAAAGGTGTCTCATTGAAGTCTAAATCTACAAATCCACTGCCAACCTCGATCCTGGGTATCAGGAAAGAAAGTCTATCCTACCATATAGATTAAGTCTCAACCTCCCCACTATTGACATCCCAAACATAGAGAAGACCAATCATTGTCACAACTCTATCAATCATCATCACCATCTGAAGCAATCGATCACTCAAATGAATGCTCGAATCCCACAAAGAATGGGAATTACATCACTCCCAAGTCCTTTTGACTACTGTTGTGCTACACTGATAAATTTTGGAATCCAGTCGAGCCTCATCTCTAATCCTTGTATGCAATCAACCGATGGAAACCAAATACTAGGAATCAACTCCATGCATGCAAATTTTTCACACTCTTGCCAAACCACACAGAGTAATCTTCTATCCCTACTCCTGATAATGTATTCTAACCAGGCTTGGAGTCTAAACATCATTCTATAAAGAAACTCTTCCTTATGTGTTATCTCAAGTTCATACAAGTCCCCGGAAAGTCCTACAGGAGGTGCATCATGCATCGCCCTCATGATCATCTCCCTAAGTGTGGCCTCATCGGATAACTATTTGTCACCTGTATAGTAGATCATATAATCCCTCAATGTGTCCCCATCATCCTGTGCACTGACCACATGCCCTAAATAAAAACTCATTTTTGTTTCTATAATGCCCGTTGTCTCACTCAACTGTCTCAAGGGATCCTCCCATGTCCTGCTATATATACTAAGAGCATCAAAGAAACAAAAAATATATATCTGCAACTATAAGAAAATCTAGTAAGTGGTAGGTGCATTGATCAATTCCAAGTGTATGACCAAAAACTCATAAGGACACCTAAGAATATTCTTGTGTCTATCCTGCTCACTGATTCTTCCCTGGTGATATTCCAATCTGAGATCAATCTTCAAGGAGTGTACCACTCTATTGAATTCATCCTCATGCACTAATGAACTATCTAATTAGTCTCTCAGAATCCACACTACTCCCATACTATGGCATGCCTCCAAAGGCATCTCCAAACATAGATGGTCAACCATACTCCCTCCATCATCACAAATACTATTGTTGCTGAGAGTATAGCCTGCAAAGTCCCTATACTTCCACAAAAGAGTGGATCATCCTCCTCTGAACCAAAAATTCTCCTTCAAGTGAGAGTATGACTCTCCCTTGAACTCCATTGTATCCCATTATGTATCATTGTACCCCTTTACAGAACACAACATGAAATTTCACACAGTTTAACACCACTGTATATTGTTGCATATCATTATGTATGTTGTATGTGTCATTGTATCAAAAGTTATAATAGTGTCAGATGAACCTGGATCGAAAATGGATATGTCCTCATCTGTAATATACTTGTCCCCACAATCTCTGGATGCATATACTTCCCTGCTGGTTGTTCCACAAGGTATATTCTCAATTGTCCCATTGGTGATCATGAATTGAGCCTTCAATGGGCTCTCCAAAATAAGCATCTTTTGATCCCCATAATACAAAAAATCAGAAATCTTTGGGTCATACCTATCAACAAAAGCCTACAAACCTGAATGCTCCTCATGTTCAACCATTACACAAGGCTCCTCCATCAAATAATAAATTCCACTCATATCATCCCACGATATGGCTATCATACATGACTGACTGTCTGATGTGGAAGATGAGGGATGTGCTCCACTCAAATCTACACAAAGTTTCTCAACCTACATCCTTGATTCTTAAAGGGCCCTTTGCATGCTCTTCAAGGAATCTTGGGTAATCTCAAGCTCCTGGGTAAGTCTGACAACTTCCTCCTCCTTTGCTTTAAGCACATCCCAGTACATCTCACCAAGCATGAGAAGGTGATCTCTATTAGAAGGTAGGTGTAGGTAGTTAGAATTTATTACTACCACTGCCTCTCTAAGCATCTGAAAATCCACAAGGGGTGGCTCTCCTCCCAAACTATCGTGTGCCCCTGAAGCTTTCCAACAACAATATTCCATCAATGCATGCATGTCATCAAGATGTCTCATGGATGTCATGATCATATCCTCACTAACCTTCAACTTCCCTACCAAATAATGTGACTCATACGAGCCAACATCTCTATCATGCTGACATACCGACTCACCACTACCGCTCCTAAGATCAAATGTCGAATACTTGTCATCATACTCATCGACATCCGCTGCACTACTATGATCATCTCCCATATGCACACCCTGTAAGGTAAGTTCCTACTCCAAAGATGAATATTCCTATGCCAATTATCCATCGCCCTTAGGTGTATCTACACCCAAATCATCCTGAATCCTGTCACAAGGCCAAGATGTTATCTCCTCCTCATGATCTGAACTGACATCCTCATGTATACCACATGTGCTCATGTCAAAACCCTCTAATGGTCTGTCCAATCATGCTATGTTATCATCCTCATCGCACACATCCTCATCATGGATTGGTGTATTCTCATTCCCGAAGTCAATCTGTGGCCCTATCAATCCACTAAAATGAAATGACATTTCCATTGCCATGACAATCTTGACTCTATTTCCTCTTTCTTTTGATAAGTTTTCCAATTTTGAGACTTGTGCTCCTGAATTTCAACAAGTTTTTTCTCCAAATTATTATCTGCTGCAAATTCCTTCTTACGTTGTTCTGACATCCACTCTCTCAATGCCACAATTTTCTTCTTATTATGTTATGATATTCTTTACAATTCTTGCCAAACATTTACCCTAAAAATTTTTGGGGTCAATCCAGATTTATGAGCGGAACGAAATGAAACCACATATTAACACAGAGACATAGTAAACAATAACATAGATACATTAAAACTTGGCTTCTATTATATAAGAAATATGATGAAAATTGTAAAATGCACACTGAAAACAAGCTTGTTAGAATGGTGGCAACTTATCTCTGAGAAGAGATGTGACATCTACACTCATTCACAAGAAGATGAGTACAATGAGGCTTTGAAGGAATTTTTACAATAAACATGAATTCCAAAACCATAGACATCCAAAAACCTAACCGTAGGAGATGAAGCACCAAACGTTATGTGGGCCTCGTTGGGGTAAGTTAGTACATCAACTTCCCGGGGTCGTAACTTTTGCATACTATCTCCATTTAGGGCACACGATAACTCTTTGGAAAGGTATTGACAAGGAGATTCATTTAGGCAAATCAATCACATTTTTGGGCTATGTTTGAGGTATCTAATTGCGAAAACACGTCATTTAGGCCCTCAAAATGGCCCCAGAAGTTCAGGAACCAAAAAACTACTAAAAATAATAAGTTACCAAAAAACTATTTTGAGTCAGTTGGACAAGGTGGTTGGCCTATGAGATCCTCTTAGATCAGGGGTATCCATCCTCCTAGACCACTAAAAATATACCACTGCTAAAAAAAATTCTCCTTATTGAAGACCCCCGGGCTAGGAGAAATCTCCTCTCTCATACCACTGTAATATCCCCAACCAAATCTGATGTAAAATTCATATCTATGTAGTTGAAGAATTTCGTCAAACACTTAAATGTGTTTACTTAATGGCCTTGGGAGAATCAACTATTTTGTTGTCCCAACTCTCAAGTTGGATTACCGGTGTGTTTATAGGGTTAATGGGATGAGTTCCAACATCCTTAGAACCCCAGAAGTGTCTGTTGGTATGATTATTTGCTTGTTGTTATGTATATGACCATTTTTCTCATTAAGGAACTATGTCAAATAGTTTTCATAACATGGTTGTAGCTTGCATTTCCATCCATGTTTTTTAGTTTAACTTGTATAAAACAACATGAATTCAAGTGGAACATAGAGTAGAATAAACATAAGAGTAAATGGCAAGTAATACACAACAAAAGCACAAATACCTCCACACAATCTTTGCTTGTATATTTATTATAATTGGTTGACCAATGATAGTAATTTCTAGATCTAATATATGTAATACAACATCCACTTTATTGACCTATAATGGCTCCAAAAGGAAAGGAAATAGTGTCAACAATCCTCCTTTTCAATCCCCTAATGATGGCTTCCCAACAAAGATGTTATATCATGCGAAATCCACAATTCCCATACCAAGAAATGTGTCCTCCTTGTTGCTTACGCCTGTTGTAATATGTACAATACATATGATGTAAAATCTTCTTGAAATGGATACAATATTGTAGATATGATGATGGTTAACTTATATGAGAAGTTTCCCCTGGTTTTAGATGTCAAATCTGACCACAAATCACTGGATCTCAAACCCCCAGTGCGCCCTCCTTCAATAAATTTGTCGCATATCTGAGAATAAATAATATGGATGATGGAAACCCCCAAGGGTGCCAAGAAAAGTCACTCTAGGTGAACCAAACACAAACCAACTCAGATCTCTTCAAGATCTCACTCCTAGAAGCCAAATCAAACTCCTTCCTATTGGAAAGTGCACCCTCTCTGACAAATCCTCCAATAGTTGCACCCTCCTTTACCAACAATGCAAGAAATGGATCTAAAACTGAAATATAATGGTGAGGGTGGAATATTTCACCACCTTGACCAAGCTTGGATCAGGAACAAAGGAATCTTTCACCTCGTTGATCTCTAGGGTGTGTTCACTCAAAACCATCAAAACATTCAATATGCCAGAGCTCACAGATACAAGTGAAAATGATCATGAACATAATGAGAGAATATAAGCCCCTATCTCTCTTTTATACCCCCTTTCACCTTTTTCCATTCAAGTGACTTGTAATTCATATTTAATATTTCTTCATAAAATCACTTTATGAATTTAATGACCATTTTTACTCCAAAAAATGATTAATTTTCCTTTATAACTTCTCTCACCACTGAAAGCCACTTTTTATCATCCTATCCTATAGATATTTTTGTTCCAATTCCAACAAGATATTACACTAACGTATTCCTCCAAGAAACAAGCTCCAAATAGCACCTTTAGTGTAATTAATTAAAATATGCTCAATAATAACCCATACAGAAATCATTAGAATGCCACGGAACCAAAAGAGAACTATGCAAACATGATCTTGATGATGAAACATGATGAATGGGATAGTCTGGGCCCCATATAACTCCTCCAAATTGTCTGATCTCACTGTTATCCTCCTTTTACTCCTCTAGTCAGGCTAACATAAACTGATAAAGCTCCTTCTGACTGCAAGGTAGGGGAATCAAAAAATGGGAACATTACACCCATTTCAACTTCCAAGGGAATTTTAAATATTTTCTCAAATTTTCCAAAAAACCAATTAAATGCTTACAAAGTTTACAAAAATATTTTGATGAGGATCCAATTTGGATCACACCTCCCCATTTGCAGGATTCTGGTCCCCAAAATACTCAACTCCTGTTGATATTTGTTTTCTATACATTTTCATACCTACCTTATTTGTTTCCATCAAGAAATATCTGGAAAATCTCCAAGAAAGTGTGCCTCTATTGTAGGATGGAAGAAAAGAGTTGAATAGTGGTTGCCTTTGGCATAAGCCTATTGTCCATATCATGGTTATATATAACATCCTTTATTTAAATACATTGTTCAACAACCATTTATCCTTGGGCTACAAGTGTAAGCAACTCCTCTTTTCCCTTGACCTTGAATCTCCAAGATTTCTTCTTGTTTGTTTGATTCTTGGGATGGAGTTTTGAGTGAAGCATCCAATATTTGGCCTCCCAATGTTTAGTCAATATATATTACTATAAATATTTTCTTCATGGGATACTTGGCTTTATGTAGTGCCAACAATTGGTATCCTTATGATCTCTTTTCTTGCAACGGAAACAAACCAAAGATAATATGTTGTACCTTTTTTGTTTATGATGATGATTTCTAGCTTGGTTGCTAGGTCCCCCAAGATTTGGAGTAGATATGGATGGTGGAATCATCTCTTTGTTCCCCTCTTCCAAGAATCTACAAGTATATTTGAGTGGCATGCTACACACTCCTTTTACACCAACTTTTTCCTCCATGGGAATGGATTCTTTTATGGTTCCTCTTTCCTTGACGAAGGTGGTTTGATATGAAATTGTGTTGGATTCTCGTCCACTAAATCATAGACCTTCAAGATTGGATTTATTTTGAGTTATAATGGGGATTAGAATCCATTAACCTTGTTTTCCTATCCCTTGTCCATCATATCCCATTTGTCTCATGAGCTTGGAATGTATGCCTATAGTGTGATTTTCAAAGTAGGTGAAGGTCTCTTGATGAAGGGTCTAGGAAGGTGATTTTACAATGCTTGATTCCATCATGGTGATAGCTTCCATTGTGAGAATGGAAGGGGATTTGTTGGTCTCTTGGATATATGCTTGTAGCTTCTTCAAGGCCATTTCCTTCACTCCAAAATATTGGTATAGTTGAGTAGTCACTTTGTTGAACTTGTCCTCTTGCTAATTATCTAGCTAAGTGAATTTCTCCTCCAATTGAAAGAGATACAATATGCCATTGTCTAATTCTTCCCACATGGTGTTGAAGGATTAATGGCACTTGGAAATTTCTTTTTCTATCTCTAATATAGACTTTCCTATTGAAGTCTCTCGACTCTTCCAACTTCTCCCTCTTCAAGGATTTACCCATGGAAGCTTCTTCAAGGTCTCTCATGGACCTACTATGATACAAAATGTTTTGTAAATGGTAGACCTATTTTTATGGATAAATATATCCTATAGATAAGTTGGACCTCCCCTAGAACTGCCCTTGGTCTAGGATAAACAATGGGTATATATAGCTATGGGGTTTCCCTAGATCTAAAAAAATCGATTCCTTTTCACACTAGGAGAGTTAGAATGGCATACCACTTTAACAATGATTGTCCTTATATGTCCTAATTGACACAAATCTAGAGATCCATCTCCAACTCTTGCGATATTCTCCTTGCACACAAGTAACGAACGAACATCAATCTACGAATTCTCCAAGTGTTAGGAAATAAAAATTCTAGTCTAGATCTAATTTTATCATCTCAAAGAGAGATCATATCTATCACTTGCAACTAAATACAACAGTATAGAGAGGGAAAAAAACATAGATCTATATTATGAAAATGTAGGATCACATCAATCTTACTTTACCTTGAGTATTGATGCATTCCTCCTTGTGGTCCCTGCTCTTTCTCCTCCTTGGACCTCAATCAAGCAAGTCTAACCTAACCTGAAGATTGATATATATGAAGACGATCCTCTGAACAATCCTGTAGCATGTATTTGTAAATTATTCTTCCCCCTCTTTCCCCTGGAATTATTTCCTTATATAGATTGGTGGAGGTGGATAGGAGAGACTTATATATCTATAGAGATTAATGAAATCGACTAGATTGAGAGTTCCTAAGCTCCTTCCATGAGATAACCAAATCATCTATCATTGATCTCCTCATAAATCACCAATTATAGAAGGATACAGAGGTGGTCACGGGCCAACAATAATGCATCTAGTGACCATTTAGCTGCAAAGGAGTTCACCTACGCCCAATCACACCCTATCAGTGGGCTCAGTAGCGACCGTCCTAAAAAATCACTGAAACTAGGGAAGAAGGGTGTGTCTCAACACAATATCATCAATATGTCCTTTATGAGACCCTAGGGAGAAAAATAAGGTTGTAACACCTATGGCCTATTTGTTTCGTCAACATGGATGCTTATTATCGAATTGTAATATCTTTGCAATCTTCAACAACCAAAGTTTAGGCTTCTTGTTCCATATTTAAATTTGGTTTCCAATACCAATCTTCTATGTTTGTCACTAGGACCAATTAAATACAAACTCTATATATTAGATATGCAAACCTAGCAGTCTACTCCCAACACTTTTTTCCACTTATCACATCCTCAAGTAATAAATGAGATGCACCAACTGTCGACAACCATAAGATATTAAATATGTAACATAAAATGCTCATACATAAATAGTTGTAAGCATTATCACTACACTTTGATTTGAGGGCATGAAGAATATTTGGGTTGTACAAAAAGTTTACACACAAGAAAAGGTTATGTTGGTTGTAGCTTATAATTACACAAATCATTGGTGTTTGGTCTCCATCTCATATACTTCATGTAGCATTGTTAAAGAATGCAATAAGAAAACACTAAAGAGAACAAAATTAAAATGCACAATAGACATAGAGATTTTTTTTCATGGAAACCCAAAACGAAAAAACAAAATTTGAGATTCATTGTCCTCGATGGAGATTCACTGGCAGATGGAGCACTAGGTTGTACAACCTCTACTGTGGCAGTCTCGATCGATGGGGCCAATGGAAATGCTCAGGGTGGGCAACGATGAACCCCCACAGGCTATACAAGTGACTGCAACTCCTTAGGCTCAGAGAAAGGTAACCTAGAAGCAATGCCTAGGTGCTCAGGGAATGCAATAGTACTATAGCTATCAAATATATCCACAACATGCATATATATATATATATATATATATATTGATAAAATTGAACTATTAGTACCAACTAGTAAAATTCAAAAACACAAACACAAACAATTTGAGAATTATACGATATTTAACTCTACACATAATACATGCACTTACCCTAAAGTTATGGATAAAATATATCCTAAGTTTCTAAAGCGGGAACAAGGAGGGGTTCCTTGAGTGCCATGTGTCATAAAGGACACGTGCATATGTAATTTGGGGGATATAACATAATTTCTCATCTTTTGGGGAGAGGGATTCATTCATTCATTCATGATGTTGACCATTCACTCATCCATGCTACCAACCAGTACTTGTGCTTGTACCTAGGAAGATTGGAGCTGAAGAAGTGGGTTTTCAGGCCCTTGATTATTTTTCTCTCAATGAGAAACTGTGAGGAATTGTTCCCTGGTGTGCTAGGAAATAGCTACAGGGATTTGAGACTTCCTATCCAGCTTGTTGTTGAAGCCCCAGAAGGGAAGTGGGGAAGCCGAGGGATTGTTGAATAGAGAAGGGGCACACTTCCTGGGGTGGGACAAGCATGTAGGGAATGAGAGACTGTAGACTAGTTGTAGTAGTTGGGCACCTTAGACTGATCTTTTTTGTTGATTATTAGACCTTATGTTGGGTTAGGATTCCCTTTTCCATGGTAGAGTTTAGCCCCAACTCGAGGGTGACCCACTTTTGAGATTATGAGCATTGCGGTCTATGGATGGGAGTAACGTTACAAAATGGTGTCAGAGCCAAATTTTCAACACTAAGCCTGGATGAACCAAGTTAGCAGAATTATGAAGTGAAAATTCGCAGAGAATGAATTTCTGGAGTATGTCTGCAACATGTTTGATTAAATTATTATAGTAAAATTGAGAGAAATATCATGGGTAATGTGAAGAATTGAGCCAGAAAATTAAAAATAACCAATTTCAATCTCCAATGGGGAAAATTCGAGCTTGTAGATGGTTGAATTTTTGAGTTTATAGAGCGGTCATGGAACCCAGGACAAAACTGCGTGAAATTGGGAAAAGCCCCAATTTCTTCCCCAAAATTATGGAGAAATTCGAGGGGGAAAGGTCAAAATTCTTATGAAAAGATCAAATTGGGTTTAGAGGATAAAAAATGGCCGTGTGAATTTTAACTACAGATATGTAATGGCGGTCAAAGAAAGAATTGAAAATTTGGTTATTTTTCCATATGATGATGTCATCATGATGTGAAGGCCACATGTCAGTTGATGTGGTAGAAGAAAGATGTGTACTGCAATGGTGGCAAGTACATGTTGGATGGAATGACAATTGGCAGGTGATGTGGAGCCATGTGGCAAGAGAACTGCCGGTCCCACGAAACCACGGTAAGATCCTGGAATTTTTCTAATAAGGTATCACAGAGTGTAGAAGGGATTGAATGTATGGGCAAGTCATCACACAAACCCGTGTACCCACGGTGGAGTTTTGGAAAGATGGCTAAGTACCAAGAGTTTGGGTGTGAAGAGTATGGTGGCTTAGAGGTAATACACCACAGAGCGCCATGACATTTCAATATTTGTCTGAGTCCTAAGGATCGGTCGAGAAAACAATTGGATGGAGTTGTAAGAGTAAAATAAATATGGGATCACCCAAACTCATGGTGAAAATTTTGAAATTTGACTAAGTGTCAAGACTTCACGGGTGTGAAGGATATCGTAGAGCTGATGAAGCATAAGGAAATCACCGTAGAATGCAGTGAGATATTAGAGAAAATGACTAAGTATAGGTGTATAATGGATATGGAGGAACACCACAGTTCCTTTTGGAGGAGGTGAAAGTTTTAACATGAATGAAATGGACTCATGAAACCACGATAAACTTAAGAAAAAATTCTAAATATGGGTGAAATGTTTTGATGACTGAGATTGAACCAAAGTCCAGATCAGACAGTTACTGAGTATCAGGGTCATGTTGAGAATTTTGATAGCCAAGATAATGGACCAATGGTTGATATATAATTCAAATATATTTGGACAATGGCTAAGCATCGAATCTATGATGCTCAAGCTAACGAATTTCTCTTCCCTATCTTGCCATTAACAAGCTTCCTGCTCAAATATTTTGAATGGAGACATGAGATTTATTCATGAGAATTCCTGGACAATGAAGTCCATGTATTCACTCAATAATGTATATAGAAAAGGAAATTAATAATTCACAAGAAATCAGAAATAAATTATTTATGAACCAATAACGTAATTTGAAGTAAGTAGAATTTAGCAGAAAGATCAGTAAACCAAGACATGGATGATGCCCAAGGAACTTATAATTATGAAGATAAAGGAAGAATATTTGGTATGGGCATGGGGGCTACAGTAACATAATCCAATGGGCATGGATCAGACAGAAAGGGAGAAAGCATGAACTTGGTAGAGCCAATAAAAAGTTTGCAAAAGGATGTCCAAAGTTATAAAGTTGATAACGAAAAGCTATGAAAACCAAGGAGCAACAAGAAGACTTTAACATTAAGTTAATGCAAAACTTGGACATAATACATAAGAAGATGGATAAGGAGAATGATTCAAGAAAATTAGGGAGTCACGGGTCTCATGATGAGAGAAGAAGAACTAGAAGTGTTGGTAGGCATCGCCATCACTCCCCAAGGAATTCAGCTAGAAGAGTACACCGTAGTTCAAGTCCATTCCCTATAAGGAAGCATAAGAAGAGGTCTAGGGTGGATGAGCTAGAGGGGGAAATGAATAAAATCAAACCACCTACATTTGATGGTGAACACAAGAAGGATGAGGATGCAGAGACCTAGTTGTTCGGCATGAGAAAGTATTTTCAGTTTCATAATTACTCTTCAAGTATGAGGAACAAGGAAATGTCAGTTCTTCAAATGTGGAATGATTGCTTTAGGAATATACCATTTGAAGACATCCAAACTTGGTGTGCAATGTAGAAGACTCTCAATGGAACTATGATTGGAAAAATACTTCAACATGAAAAATATGCATATTGATTGGGGATGTTGAGTAAGAAAGAGATCATCCATGTTTCATGATAAAGAATGAGTAATGAGAATTCATGAAGCTAAGACCATGGAAGTGTGGAGAGATTTTTTTCCTAATAGGTGAAAAGGTTGAAATTTGGTTAAAGATAAACAAAGGTACTCAAGGCAAGAGTGTTATGAAAAGGATGTCTCACAATATGATCAAAGTTCAAATATGAAGAATGTTAAGGTATGATTCTATGTTCAGCCACGAAGACTTGGGAATCCACTACAAGAAATCCACTCCTACTAATCAAAGTGCTCAGTGGAATCAAGATGCAAAAGCATATCATTGAAAGGATGAAATAGTGAAATTCCATTCACCATAAAGGTTTTCAATGTACAGATAAAGTAATACATTGTGGGAAAAACGTTTTTAAAAGGATTGAAATGTTAATATGCCAGGCTTCTAATAAAGGAATACATAGTGTATTCATAGAAATAATATGTAACGTCTCCAAGGATTGGTCATACAGTTTTTGGGATAGCACCTCCATGATTTTTTTCAGAGTAGAGCAGTGGAAGCATGGTTGGATGATAGTGTTGGATCATGTTGTCATTGATGCCAATGGTTTGATTGATTGATTTCAAGTGATTGATTGATGCCTAAGGATTGATTGATTGATGATTGATGCAATGTAATATGTATTGTCCTTGATGAGAATGCATAGATGAAGATGGATCAATGAGTTGTCATTGATATGATGAAGATGGATCAATGAGTTTTCATTGATATGATGAAGATGGATCAATGAGTTTTTATTGATACATGATGAAGATGGATTGATGTGGTTTCATCGGTATATGATGCATTGTTGGAAAAAATGTATAGATGACTCATTATTTTCTTATCATGATCGATAAGGTGCACAAATGGATGAACTCCAAAGTGGTCCCCTTATGGTGAAATCCCTCACGAGAAGACGCTTTGCAGATTGAGTTATCCTAGAAGAATAGTTGGAGGACCCATTCTTGTATGTGGAATAATGAGATGAAGATCAATGAAGTTGTTGGTGAAACTATCCTAGATGGATAGTACTTGTCATGCCATTTCCGGTGGTATGTGGAATGTCACATAACTCCTCA
>JZKD02S1626896.1:117858-129545 GCA_000966675.3 Picea glauca | reverse complement strand
GAAGATCAATGAAGTTGTTGGTGAAACTATCCTAGATGGATAGTACTTGTCATGCCATTTCCGGTGGTATGTGGAATGTCACATAACTCCTCACGGTTTGAGAGTTATGGCCTTACGCAATTGAAGGACCCCATATGAAGGCTTGAAGCCCCAAAAAGTCAAAGAAGTCAAAGTGCTTGAAAAGAAGAAATCATTATTTAAATGATAAAGTAAAGTGACAAAGTCAAGGTGGATTATTTAAATAATAAAGAGAAGTGCCAAAATCAAGAAATATTATTTAAATGATAAAGTAAGGTGACAAAATCAAGAAGGAATATTTAAATGATAAAGTATTGGAGAACTTTCTATTTGTGGAAAGTGGTTAACCCTAAAATAAGGAAAATAGGTTAAGTAACCTAGAAATGGGTTAAGTGACCTAGAAATAGGTTAAGTGGCCTAGAAGATGAAAGTATAAATAAGAAGCTAGGATCTCTTGTGAAATGTACATTTTGGAGAGAATCTTTTTTGTGGATCAATGGAGAGCTTCTTGTGAGAATATCTCTTGGAGTATTGATGGAGAGCTTCTTGTAAGAGCATATTCGGTGTGGATCCCTTGAGCATGATTGAAGATATATTCTAAGAGAGATTTGATCGAGAGGATATCATGAACACATTGAAGTTTTGGCAAGTATGAGATCATGACGGCGAAATTCTCGTAATTATAGAAAAACCCTATTTTTTGGTGCGTACACGGGTTGTCTGTGTATTGGGTGTGTATATGCAAGTTGTCTTTGTACAAGGTGCATACAATACGCGATATGTATGTTTATAGGGAGCATATAGTGGATAAAATCATGGATATTTTTGGTTGATTTGATGACAAGTTGTTGAAGAATGAAGCAGGGTCCAGATCTGCATTCTATGGGCTCAAATCTGTCACCGAGATACTGGTATGGTTACATTATTGTCTTGATGGATACTATTGTTGGTTGTGTTGTGAATGCTTAGGGAATTCTCAGCATGGTTTCTATGATGTGGTTTAGTTTGGTTGATGGAGTGAGTAGTACTCTTGTGATTCAATGGTGATATGATGGCTATAGTACCTGATTGCTTATGCATGATTGACTAGCATTCATATTGTTTGATTGATAGAAAAGCATGAGTAGGCTATTGGAGAGTATGGATGTGTTATGACTAGATATGGGTCAGTCTGGACAGTGAGAGACGGAAGAGAATGATAAATTGGTTGCAGAGGATCTGAGTTGATCTTGAAGGATAAACCCTAAGAAGCTCAGAAGGTATATGCATGATGTTGTATACACTGACCGCGTACATACGCGGGCTATAGTGAGCCAGGGCACGTACACACGTGAGTTGCACTACAGACAAGTTGCATATCTATTGCAGATTGATATATGTTGTGGATTGTTGCCTCATCTCAATTGGTGTTGAGGATGTAAGTTGAGTCTTGCATTATAGAGTTGGTGCTCTTGTAGAGTTGTACTCTATTCAGTTGTTGCTGAAAAACCCCAAGATTGTAGTCTGAAATAAAAAGAAAATTGTACATACATCATGTGTTCTTTGTGTTCCTTGTGGTGATGACTTGTTGATGATATATTGTTGATTTATGTTGCTGATATATGTTCACATCTAACTGATTAGAAATGAAAATAATGGGTAATGAGTAAATTTTGAATTCTAACTAATGAGTTTTGGTGTAAGAGAGAAGTTTGGTAAAAAGTGTCCCACACTCATTCACCCCCCCTCCCTCCCCGCCCTCTCTAAGTGTGGTAGGTGTGTCCAACAATTGGTATCAGATTCGGCCTTCACTACAAGCCTTAACAATCTTGAAGGAGATCCATAGACACACAAATGTATGATGAAGTACCAATCCTTGATGAGGAAAACTATTCTACTTGGAGAATAGAGATGAGAGTATATTTGAAGACAATGGGAGCAATTATTTGGAAGGAAACCATTGGTGGATCAGTTCCTTTGAAGAACAAGTCAAAGTATGCAACTCAAAGGCAAGGAAAGAAGAATGATGCATTGGCTATCAAGACCATTTTTAGTGGACTCTCAAGCCATATCAATGAAATCATGGAACAATGCACTTCCACCAAGGATCTATGGCTAAAGCTAGAGGAGACATATCAAAGAAATAAGGAGAAGGAAGATATTGAAGACCACTCCATCAAGATTATCAAAGGTAAAGAATCTCCCAAAACCCTTGATTGTATTATTTCTAAATGTGATCTTGAAAACATTTCAAGTGAAGATAGAACAAAGGAAGATCTCAAAAGTATTTCAAATGAAGATATAGAATCTCCTAAGACTCTTGATTGCAATGATTAAAAATGTGATGATGTTGAATTTTTCTCAAGTGAAGAAGATGATCTAGAAACAGTTTGTGTAAATTTTGATGATAGTTATCCCATGGAAAGAATAGAAGAAAATCTATTAGAACTTCAAAAAGAAGTTGAAGAGGGTTTATATAGATAATAATAGAAGTGATCATTTTTATACTCACTATAACTATCTTTCGAATAACACTAAGAATTTTCTTAGGAGGGGTCAAAGAAACATCTTGAATTTAAAGAGAATGCTCAAAGAACAAGAAGAGAGCAATAAGACTCAATTAGAAGAAAAGGAAGAAGAAATCACAAGACTAAAGAATGAAAAATAAGATATGAAGGTAGAGGATGAGATTAGCAAAAGTTTTGAAACTATTGTCCATCTCAAGACCCAAATTGAAGAAGCCAAAAGGGTAGAGGAACTATTGAAGGATCAAATAAATGAAAAGGAAGAGTCATGTCATAAGTTAGAAGCTGAAATTGTTGACCTTAGAAAGAAGGTAGAGAAGTCAAACAAATTCTTTAATAGCTCAAAAATCTTGGATGAGATCTTGGAAAGTCAAAGATCACCATATGATAAATCAGGTCTTGGATACAAAGGAGAATATACACATGTTGAAGCAAGCACCTCAAAGAAGCATGAGGTAAGTCCATCAAAGAAGGAAGACAATGTTGCAAAGCAACCATCTACACAAGGAAAGGAAAATTTCAAAAGAACAAAGCAAGGTAGACATCAAGAAGCTATCTTTGGGACACCAAAGCAAAGGTATGAAAGTATTTTTCATGGGCATTGTTATTCATGTAATGATTATGGTCACAAAGATTTTGAATGTAGATCTTATGAAAGGAGATATAATGGAAGATTTTATAACACCATAAGGTGTTGGAGATATGATCAAGTAGGACATATTGTTGTTCACTGTAACACCATGAGATGCTATAGCTGTAGTGGATTTGGACACAAATCTTAGGAGTGTTGGAACACAAGAAGAAAGTCCATTATGAGGACTTCAAATAGCATGGCTAGAAGAAGGAATGAAGTAAGGAAGGGAGACATCTTTGAAAAGATGGCTGCTCAGAGCTCAAGTTCTGAAGAGCAGGGACATCTATAGAAGTGGGTGAAGAAGACATAGTAGCAAGAACATAATGAAATATTGAAGGGAAGTTCAAATGTGTCATCTACTAAGGCATACATGGGTGACAGTGGTATCAGTCGCATACATACGCAGGTTGACCTTGTATAGATCGCATACATACGTGAGTTGTCTGTGCATCAGGTCGCATATATGTGGTGAAGCCTAAGGAAAAGGGATATGCACAGGGATTGGATTTTGATGTGATGGTATAACTCTGTGATGTAGGGTATGACATGGTTTATTGTAGGTTCTGACACTATTTTCTACAGGTTTTCATGAGCCTATATTGGATTATGTAAAGTGATGATGTATAATAAAATCTTTGGTGCATAGCACTAACCCATGAGTATGGATTGATACATTTTCAGTTGAAGAACAATGTTGGTTATGACAGTGAAGTTATGGCACCTTGGTTATATCTTGATGATGTATTGGAAGCTTACTTGTTGGAAAAATTGATGCATGCATTTGGCATACAGATGGGCTACATATTGGGACATGTAGTTGATGAGTTGATGAGGTGATCATGTTGTATATCATTGATGATATATATTTGATGCATGATTGGTACATTTATAGCATATTGGTAGAGGTACCTACTAGTAGTTTGATTGGCACATGTTTTATGGAAGTTTTGGCATACATATATGGGATTCATAATTTTTTGGTACGGGTGCATGGTGATGTACATGTTTGGTACACTCATATATGGAATATGCTTGATGATACTACACCATTGGTATTACTTGATTAGCACAACAATTGGTATTGTGTATGATACTTGGTTCATGATGGAGACATATCATGAGTAATATGACACATTGTTTGGCATATTGGTAGATGCACATGGTTGGCATAGTGGTAGATGCACATAGTTGGCATATTGGTAGATGCACATGTTGGCATGTTGATAGAAGCATATGATTGATAAATTTTATGGATGATATCTTTTAGTACATTGTATGATGTTGATGGTTGATGTACATAGGTGTTGTGCATGATGAGCACACATTTTGGTACAGGATGTACTTAGTTGATATTTTGCTCATGATTCTTTATTTCATTGTTGACATATATTTTTCTTCATGATGCTTGGTATGGAATGAGTTTGATGCATGAACAGGTCCAAGGAACGGTATATGGTAGCATATTTTTCATATTGCAAAGAATATAGGGGGAGACATACCCATAGGGGGAGTCATTCTTCTTCCCATGATTCTAGGAGGAGAGTTTTATCATATGCATACCTAGAAAAGAGCCCTATATTTGAAGAAAGAGCATAGAAGCATAACTCCAGGGGGAGAAATGGTCACAGGAGGAGTATGTAATATGTATCTTCAACTTTACATCAGACTAATAGCCCTTGTTCAAAAGGGGAGAGATTATTCAGAGGAATATCAAAGGAACTCAAACAGAGGGAGCATCCCCAAGGAAAGTTCAAGCAGGGGGAGAAGCCCAAAGAAGAAAATGGCCCTTTTCCATTGATGTCAAAGGGGGAGAGTTAATCACATTGATTTGATTGTTGTTTATTGATGGGGAGATATAGTCACATTGAATATTGATGTAGAGCATGCATTATCTACATGTTGACATCAATAATTGGTAATTGGTGTTGACATCAATGTTGGTATTGCCATCAATGCCAAAGTGGGAGATTGTTGGATCATGTTGTCATTGATGCCAATAGTTTGATTGATTGATGTCAAGTGATTGATTGATGCCTAAGGATTGATTGATTGATGATTGATGTAATGTAATGTGTATTTTCCTTGATGAGAATGCATAGATGAAGATGGATCAATGAGTTGTCATTGATATGATGAAGATGGATCAATGAGTTGTCATTGATACATGATGAAGATGGATCGATGTGGTTTCATTGGTATATGATGCATTGTTGGAAAAATGTATTGATGACTCGTTATTGTCTTATCATGATTGATAAAGTGCACAAATGGATGAACTCCAAAGTGGTCCCCTTATGGTGAAATCCCTCACGGGAAGACGCTTTGCAGATTGAGTTATCCTACAAGAATGGTTGGAGGACCCATGCTTGTATGTGGAATAATGAGATGAATATCAATGAATTTTTTGGCGAACCTATCCTATATGGATAATACTTGTCATTCCATTTCTGGTGGTATGTGGAATGTCACATAACTCCTCACGGTTAGAGAGTTATGGCCTTACGAAATTGAAGGACCCCCATATGAAGGCTTGAAGCCCCAAAAGGTCAAAGAAGTCAAAGTGCTTGAAAAGAAGAAATCATTATTTAAATGATAAAGTAAAGTGACAAAGTCAAGGTGGATAATCAAAATAATAAATAGAAGTGACAAAATCAAGAAAGATTATTTAAATGATAAAGTAAGGTGACAAAATCAAGAAGGAATATTTAAATGATAAAGTATTGGAGAACTTTCTATTTGTGGAAAGTGGTTAACCCTAAAATAAGGAAAATAGGTTAAGTAACCTAGAAATGGGTTAAGTGACCTAGAATATGAAATTATAAATAAGAAGCTAGGATCTCTTGTGAAATGTACATTTTGGAGAGAATCATTTTTGTGGATCAATGGAGAGCTTCTTGTGAGAATATCTCTTGGAGTATTGATGGAGAGCTTCTTGTGAGAGAATCTTTGGTGTGGATCCCTTGAGCATGATTGAATATCTATTCTGAGAGAGAGGATATAGGGAGGATCTCATGGACACATTGAAGTTTCAACAAGTCTGAGATCATGACGGTGAAATTCTCAGAATTACAGAAAAACCCTATTTTCTAGTGCGTACGTGGGTTGTCTGTGTATAGGGTACGTATACATGAGTTGACTGTGTACAAGGTTCATACAATACATGGGTTGTTTGTGTATAGGGAGCGTACAGTGGATAAAATAATGGAGATTTGTGGTTGAGTTGATGACAAGTTGTTGAAGACTAAAGCAGGTTCCAAATCTTCATTCTATGGGCTCAGATCTTTCACTGAGACAATGGTATGGTTACATTATTGTTTTGATGGATACTATTGTTGGTTGTTTTGTGAATGCTTAGGGAATTCTTGGCATGGTTGCTATGATGTGGTTTAGTTTGGTTGATGGAGTGAGCAGTACTCTTGTGATTCAGTGGTGATATGATGGCTATAGTACCTGATTGCTTATGCATGATTGAGTAGCATTCATATTGTATGATTGATAGAAAATCATTAGTAGGCTATTGGAGCATATGGATGTGTTATGGATAGATATGGGTCAGTTTGGATAGTAAGAGATAGAAGAGAATGATAAATTGGTTGCATAGGATCTGAGTTGATCTTGAAGGATAAACCCTAAGAAGCTCAAAAGGTATACACAGGTTGTTGTATATAATGGCCGCGTACATACGCGGGCTATAGTGACCCAGGGCACATACACATGCAGGATGCACTACGGACAGGCCGCGTACCTATTGCAGATTGATATCTGTTGAGGAATGGTACCTCATCTCAGTTGGTGTTGAGAATGTAAGTTGATTCTTTCATTATAGAGTTGGTTCTCTTGTAAAGTTGTACTCTATCCAGTTGTTGCTAAAAAAACCCAGGATTGTAGTCCGAAATAAAAATAAAATTGTACATACATCTTGTGTTATTTGTGTTCCTTGTGGTGATGACTTGTTGATGATATATTGTTGATTTATGTTGCTGATATATGTTCACATCTAACTGGTTAGAAATTAAAACAATGGGTAATGAGTAAATGTTGAATGCTAATTAATGAGTTTTGGTTTAAGAGGGAAGCTTTGGTAAAAAGAGTCCCACACTCATTCACCCACCCCCCTCCCCCCCCCTCTAAGTGTGGTAGGTGTTTTCAACATATAGAAATTCATGGGTGAAGTAATGTAGGTGTGTGCATACTAAAGAAGTGCCAACAGATGCATAAACAATGCATCATGTGCATATCGGTTATGGATGTATATAGGCATACTTCTGGTAAAGACACCACTAGGTGGATGACAACTTATTTTGAGTCTCTTACAACACTCTAAGAGATATAGCAACAATAAATAAGAAACAGTTGATATAGTGAGAGAATGTTGGGTGCACTCCCAAGGTGTTGAGTACATACCCAAAGTGGATTGGGATAGCAAGTCAAAATAATTCAAGCATGGAGATGATTTTCTGAGGGGAAATCAATAAAGAACCATAAGAAATAAAATGGTTCTATGTGACTTGGTATGAAGAAGAGTATGTGACTTGGTATGAAGAAGAGAGAGTACCAAAAAAAAAAATCATCTCAAATTGAAAAGAGTTGTTGGTGATAATCCAGGAGGTTGGAAGTATCACTAGAATGCATGATAGAAAATAAAAGTGGTTTCAACTTGTTAGCAACAATTTTTTCTTGGGCACAAAAGTACCAAGGTTTGCAGTTTGCATGGGAAGTACCCAAGCGCAGCACGGGAGAATATCTTTTCTAGTTACAAGTCAAGTGAACGGGCAAAGTTTTATTGACAGCAACCGAGATCCACCTACAAAGCTGATCGACGGTCATCGGGTTTTCGGGGCTGTCAAGTTGCCCGGGATTTAGCATAAAAGGTAGCACCCATAGTTCGAGATAGATCTGGGTTGTCCGATCTAGTTGAGACAGGTGGCAGCCAGTCAGCATTGCGGGGATTCATGTTTCAAGAGATAGGGGACCTCCCATTCATTACAACTGAAATTGTCGATCGACGAAATGTCGAGGGCATCTTTGGAGCCGAGCCCACGGTCCTAGCGCTAGGTCAAGTCAAGCGAGTCTGGGAATGAAGGCAGACCCCTTTTAAACAAGAAATGCTACCTCGGCCATTCATCTTAGGGACACGCGGTGCACATCCGTGCCATGTCAGCATTCAGGAGTTCGAGGGGTAAGCGCTCCTCACCATTTCACGTCTCGAAACCTCGAATCCCGAAGCGTCGAAAGCGCTCAGAATTGGGCCCATGGTTTTGGCGCCTGGTCACAAAGGAGCAGGCATGGAGGAGGGGCACTAATGTTTATCATTTGGCAAAAGGGGGCCAAAAGTGTCGAGTTGAGTTTTAGAAGGGGGGCACTGTGTTCTCCAGATGTCGATTCGACGTGATCTAAATCCCGATACCTGCTCTGAATGAATGAAGAAGAAAGAGGGTGGTTGAAACCTCGCCTCACTCATTAATTGCAAGGTATGGATGTCCTGACTGAAATTCTACCCGAGATGGTCCTCTATATTAGTTCTTTCCATGGAATCCGTTCTGAGTCCTCGACTCACCAGGGAAGCATGTGCACGCTAATTCAGCATTTAAGGGCTCAGCTACCCCCTGGCGCGAGCCATGTAGAATTAAGGTGGTGTATGACAGAGGAGTGCATGCCAGATTTGATTGAAGAGCCTCCTCATCCCGAAAATCTAGCAGGCCTCTATTGGGCGAATGTTTAGGAGTATATATACTTAGTTTTGACATTTTTCAAAGCATCGATGGTAGAGCAAAGCTCCCAATTGTAAAGTTTTAACATACACTCTAGTTCTATGGTTATGCATCTGTATGTAAGATTTCTTGTTTAATGACAAACAGTTTTCCTACCCCATCTAGTTTTCATCTCATACTAAGGGAGTTCATGATTGACTGATTCACATGAATTATTGCAATTATGTTACGATAAAGGATTTATTGTTGCATTGTTGTATTCTCCAGTTTTCTACGTTTGAATGTAAGAAGATCTTGCGTTTAGATGTTTTCTCCTACAGTCTGTTAGAAACCTGATGTTTACGACAGACCTTTGCAATTCTCTTATACAAGTCTTCCCCTTACTCACCCTTACTACAACTCACTGTCTGAAGTTTATCTAAGACCTCACTTGCCCATGCATGCCTGGCCTAGTTTCGGAGTTAGAACAACATTGTTTTGAGTTAACTTCCATTCGATCACCCCTTTTTATAAAAAAACCGTGACATAAACTGATGGGCATCAGGCTCTGCTCCTACTGCAATCCAGGAGTGACTTCCATCACCAACATTTCTGGCGTCGTTGTCGAGGATGAAGTTGAAAATTTTCCCCGAGATTGAACAACATTGAGCCTCTGATTCTGAAGGTGCATCAGGTATCAGAGCCTTTGAAGATTGCTACTATGAACCTGGAAACTCCATTGTGACGATTCCACTGTGGTGAACCTGCCGTGTCAATTATGGCTTTCAAAGGCAGGCACATGCGGTCCCATCCACAACTGCCTCTAGCTACACCTGAAACTGATCTGGAGGTGGTTCTCAGAAAAGGAAAGGCCTCTGAAGGAGAGGTTGTCACCGCCGAACCAGGTAATCCGCCATCTACTTTTGTAGGAACTCCTTTTCCTCCTCCTCGGTTTCTTAGCAGACCGCTTTCTAAAGTTTCCCGTTTCCTGAGTTTCGGGAGTGTTCCTGTTGAGATTTCCCCCCCTGGTCTGGGATTGGAGGGAGAAATCCTTGTCACCCCCCTCTCCCCTGAAGCTGTACCCTGGCGTAGACCCAGGACCATAGAAGATTTCCCCACTCCTAGATTTATCGCTCCTCCTCTTGTTACTATTGTCTCTTCTGCACAAAGAGAAACATCCACCAACTTAAGCTCGCTAGCCTTCTCCCTAAATACCCTATTGTTTCCCACTCCCCTTAGAAGCACATCCCCAGTATCCCCTTTTCGAGCTCCTTCTCCTCTGAGTTCTCCTCCACATAATATCTCTATGGCAGGAGAAAATCCCCCTATAACCAGAATGGAGGCTATTATAGCCGCTAGGTATGCTCCCCTCATGTTACCTCAGCCTCTCAATGCCCTCCCAGTAGATGGTTACCTCAAGAAGCTGCCCAAGCTTACAGGCGAGGGGGACATAACTACAAAAGAACACCTAGAAGCCTTTTACAGTTTTACAGATGATAATGTTATCATGCACGCAGACATATGGATGAGGATTTTTGTCCATAGCCTCCAAGGAGAGGCTAGAAAATGGTTCAAGGCCCTGCCTCCTGCATCTATTGATGGGATCGAAGCTTTGGATAGTGCCTTTTTCAGACAGTGGGGAGATAAAAAAGACTTCATGTATTACATGACAGAGTTTGGGTCTTTGAAGAAAAAAGAAGGGGAGTATGTCTCCGACTTCTCCAAGAGATTCAATAAAATGTACAATAAAATCCCTGCTGAGATTAAACCCTCCGAAGCCTCTGCGAAAATCACTTATGCTAGCGCCTTTGATCCCGATTTCTGCCTCCTGTTGAGGGAAAGAAGAGCCACTACTCTGGCCCACATGCAGGATGCAGCCGTGGAGGTAGAATCTAACATATTGGTTGTTGACAGACTTAGGAACACTGCTGGTAGAAACATATCCAGGTAGAGGCCTGAATCTTCCCCGTCTGGTTCCTCTCCCCTGCCCCTTCAAATAGATGAGACAACTAGAATGCTAAAATCACTTTCTGCCAGGATGGAAAGGTGGGAATTAGAAGGGAAGCCCATCTACAGAAATCCCCAAAATACAGATAGTAGAGGTTTTAGGAAGCCTAATAACAATGTGCCACAGGCTTTTCCTAGGGAACAAAGGAGCAGAGACAGATACGATCAGAGGATTCAGACCCCTCTCCAGAACAACCTAGTTTATCATGAGGAAGGGGAGGAGGTGGATGAACTTGACCCTGATATCCACTACATCGAGGACACTTCCCCGTTTCCTCATTTGACTCAATCTGCATATGAAGAATCCCTTATCAACACTCAAATCAACGAGTTAAGCAAAGGGGAAAAAGACAACAACACTCCTAACAGATATAATCTCAGGTCAAAAAAGAAAGAAGGGAATTTTGATAACCAGGATCATCCCCCCATAGCAGAAAGGCCTACTAAAGCTACAGCAACCACTACTAAAGAAAAGAAAACTCAGAATGCTTCGCCAGCAGCCAAGGAACCTGTCACTGAGGTAAGGGAAGCTCCTAAGCCTATCCCCTCCTTCAATTTTGAGCATGAGATTCAGAAGATTAGAATTCCTGTACCCCTATCTGAACTAGTTAAAAACGAAGATTTCAAAAGGTCCCTCTCCAAGCTGCTACAATCTGAGCCCCCCCAGCCTTCCACTGACTCAATAAATCTCCAAGATGAAAAGCCAGCAATTGTCCTAAGGCCCATGGTAGAAGATAGAGATGATTCATCCCCTCCCTTCTACACATCCCTGAACATACATGATAAAGTGCTGCATAACTGCCTCATGGATTCAGGGGCTTCCCATAACCTTAT
>JZKD02S1626896.1:105359-117804 GCA_000966675.3 Picea glauca | reverse complement strand
GGGCTTCCCATAACCTTATGCCCAAAATAGTAATGGAAGAATTGGGACTGGAGGTGACAAAAACTTATCATGATTTGTACTCTTTCGATTCAAGGAGAGTGCAGTGTCTAGGAGTTATCAAAGATCTGGTGGTTTCTTTGTTTCAGCTGCCCATGAAAAGTGTGGTCATGGATATTGTGGTAGCTGACGTCCCCCCAAAATTTGGTATGTTGTTGTCTAGATCTTGGATAAAAAAGCTTGGAGGAACATTACAGATGGATCTCACCTATGCCACCATTCCAGTCTTCGGAGGGGAACAAAGGAGGCTATATAGAGAAGCTCAGTTGGCCTACATTGTTAGTGACGAAGCAAACCCCACCAATCACCCCATCTTTGCACTTGACACCGATTTGGGGTCTAGTTTACTGCAGCTCACTGATGCTCCTAAATACCCTTTCCAAGTCAGAAAGCAGCCTGGTCTTGATTATCCGATTCCCCCTCCAACCCCCTCTGTTTGGAAGATGTTTTTCGACGGAGCTTCTTCTAACGAAGGCGCTGGCGCTGGAGTTGTTTTCATATCACCTTGTCAAGAGACCATATCCCTGTCATACAAGCTGGAGTTTGAAGCCACCAACAATGTGGTAGAGTATGAAGCTCTTGTTCTGGGTATGAGGGATGCAAAGGAAATGGGAATTAAAGAGATAGCAATATTTGGAGATGTTGAGTTGATTATCCAGCAAGTCAGAAATGCTTACCGTGCTAATAATCCCCGACTCAGAAATTACAGAAATGAAGTATGGGACCTGATTGATAATTTCTTCTTGGCTTTTAACATTTCTTTCATTCCGAGGGGGGAAAATACTTCAATAGATTCTTTAGCTGTCTCAGCTAGTTTGCTCAAAGTTCCTCTGTTGCCTATGGTAAAAAACGATGTTGAAATAAAATATAGGCCCTCTGTACCGGACAATATTAAGCATTGGAAGGTATTCGAAGATGATGTGGAAATCAAAAAATTTCTCCAATCCGTTGATGATTTTTCTGCGTTGCACATTGATCAGGATCCTGACCCGGAAGGTGACCCTCACCCTGAGGTGTTTTTAAATAAAATTGTTAATCACGAGATTTTCCAGCTGCCTAGCAATCACATTCTGAGGGGACTAGTCCCTTTGGAAAGACTGTTCAATGGGAATGATGTGGCAGTAAAGGGTATGGTTTCAAATGAAGATGTTGATATAGCCGAATGCAACATTGGCACACAGGAGGAGCCTAGGTTTGTCAAATTATCAAGCATCCTGACCAATGAACAACGGACGAAATATACTGAATTATTAAAGGAATTTGTTGATGTGTTTGCGTGGACCTACGAAGACCTCAAGACTTATGACACATCGGTCATTGAGCACAAGATCCCACTGAAGGAGGAGGCTAGGCCATTTTGGCAGAAGCTAAGACAGATAAATCCCTTGTTGATGCTTGTCATGGAGAAAGAAGTGAAGAAGTTGTTAGAGGCCCAGATCATCATCCCCTTGAGATATTCCGAATGGGTGGCCAATTTGGTCCCGGTGAGGAAGAAAAGTGGAGAAATCAGGCTTTGTGTCGATTTTAGGAACCTGAACAGGAGCTCAAAGAAAGACAATTACCCCCTACCTAAGATGGAACACATACTGCAGAGGGTAACTGGTGCATCCAGGATATCCATGATCGATGGTCTTTCCAGCTATAATCAGATATCAGTCATGCCTGAGGACAGGGAAAAGACAACCTTCACCACTCCTTGGGGCACATTCATGTATGCCAAAATGCCATTTGGACTTATGAATGCAGGAGCAACATTTCAGCGAGCCATGGATATAGCCTTCATCGGGGAGAAATACCAGTTTGTAGTGATCTACCTAGATGACATCATGGTCTTCTCCAGGTCTGATAAAGAGCACTGCTATCACTTAAGGAAAGTTTTCTCGAATTGTCGTAGGTTTGGTCTTTCCCTAAATCCCAAGAAAGCCTTGTTTGCTATGATGGAGGGCAAGCTGTTAGGCCATATAGTATCAGTGGAAGGAGTGAGAATTGATCCCAACAGAGTGGAGGCAATTCAAACCCTATCACTTCCTAGGTCTAAAAAAGAAGTCCAGGCCTTTTTAGGAAAGATTAACTTTCTGAGGAGATTCGTCTCAAATTTTGCTGAACTGGTGAAACACATCACAGCCATGCTCAGAAAGGGAAACAAAGTGAAATGGACCGTTGAACCCAGGGAATATTTTGTCCAAATAAAAAGGGCACTAACTGAGGAACCCATGCTGATTAGCCCTGATTATTCCAAGCCCTTCCTAGTTTTTTCTTTTGCTTCTTTCGATACAGTAGCAACGGTGTTATTGCGGAAAAATGAGGAAGGGCGAGAGAAACCCATTGCCTTCTTCAGTAAGGCATTAAGAGATGCAGAGATCAGGTATGAAATCATGGAGAAACGGGCATATGCCTTAGTGAAATCTCTCAAAGATTTCAAAGTCTATGTCTTGCACTCAAAGGTAACCGCATACGTTCCTTTAGCTTCTGTGAAGGACATCCTTGTGTAGCTCGATATAGATGGGAGAAGAGGCAGATGGATCACTAGAATCCTGGAATTTGACTTGGAGATAAAGCCCACCAAGTTGGTTAAGGGGCAAGGTTTAGCCAAGCTACCGGCTGAATCCAATTGCGAAGCCCTGGGGTTAGTTTCATCAATACCTTCTCAGGAACTCAGCAAGCTGAGTTTCCCAGCCAACACTCTTAGGATGGCTTATCATTGACAGAATGTGCCTGGTATCATGACATTTTATACTTTCTGCAGGATTTGAAGCCCCCGGATGGAATGGGAAAAAGTAAGGCGAGAGATTTAAAGCTCAAGGCAGTCAAATATTGCCTCATTGGGCAAGTCTTGTACTAGAGAGACCCTCTGGGGATGCTGCTGAGATGTTTGAACCCACCAGAAGCCCAGAAAGTTATTCTTGATTTCCATAAATGCCTTTGTGGGGGGCATCATTTCTGGAAGACCACAGCTCACAAAATCCTCAGGGCTGGGTATTACTAGCCCACTTTATTCGTTGATGTCAGCAGAGAAATCAGGGCCTACATCAAATGCCAAAATTTCTCAGGAAAGCAGCAGCTTAGTCCACTACCATTGAAGCCTGTAGTGGCTTCAACACCTTTTCAATAGTGGGGGCTAGACTTCATCGGGGAAATCCATCCTCCCTCAAGTGGCCAACACAGATGGATCTTGACTGCAACAGATTATTTCACCAAGTGGATAGAAGCTGCCCCCACCAGAAGTGCATCACACAAAGTAATTATCAGCTTCTTGGAGGATATCATAGCCAGATTTGGTTTTCCCAGCAGGATCGTCACTGATAATGCTGCTTCTTTCAAATCTGAGCCTCTAATTAAGTTCTGTGAGCAGTTCCAGATCTTGCTAATTCACTCCACCCCCTACTATCCCCAGGGCAATGGTTTAGCAGAGTCCTCCAACAAAAGCCTGATAAGGATCATCAAAAGACTATTGGAGGACAACAAAAGGGTCTGGGATTCAAAGTTGAAATTTTCTCTATGGGCTGACTGAGTGACAACGAAGAAATCCCTGGGCACCTCGCCTTTTCAGCTGGTCTATGGAGCAGAGGCGGTTTTTCCCACTCAGCTCGCCTTACCTGTGGCGAAGTTCTTTCAAGATTATGAAGGAGAGCTCTATCATATGATCAGAAGGATTCATTAGATAATGGAAGTACAACAGATCAGGGAACAGGTGAGGGACGCAGCTCATAGTCATCAGCAAAGGGTCAAACAGGCTTTTGACAGGAAGGTCAAGAAGAAGGAGTTCAAGATCGGGGACTTGGTACTTAAGTGGGATGCACCCAGACAAGATAACGACAAACACAACAAGTTTGACACCCTCTGGATTGGCCCCTTCAAAATATCTGAGGTTCTCTCAAACAACACGTACAGGTTACAAGATTTGGAGGGTGAAGAGGTCTTCAACAGCCCAGTAAATGGGCATTTTCTAAAGAAATGTTTTGTTTGAGCCTTAGACGGCTCCTTTGTTTGTAAATATTGTCCTTTGCTTCTTTGATCATTTTCTTTTTTGCATATTTTCAGCTTAGTAAATGACTCCATAGCCCAATAGCAAGGCACTGAAGCTGCAGAATGAGTTCTTAGAGAATCACAGGGACGACTCTATTCCCCATGGAGCCTAATGTTAGCAACATTTTTTTTCTTAGGCACAAAAGTACCGAGGTCTGTAGGTTGCACGGGAAGCGCCCAAGCGCAGCACGAGAGAATCTCTTTTCCAGTTACAAGTCAAGTGAACGGGCGAAGTTTTGTTGACAGTAGCCGAGATCCACCTACAAAGTTGATCGACGGTCATCGGGTTTTTGGGGCTGTCAAGTTGTCCGGGATTTAGCATAAAAAGTAGCACCCATAGTTTGAGATAGATCTGGGTCGTCCGATCTAGTTGAGAATGGTTGCAGCCAGTCAGCATTGTGGGGATCGGTGTTTCGGGAGACAGGGGACCTCCCATTCATTACAACTGAAATTGTCGATCAGTGAAATGCCGAGGGAACCTTTGGAGCCGAGCCCATGGTCCTAGCGTCAGGTAACGTCAAGGGAGCCTAGGAATGAAGACATCCCCCTTTTAAACAACAAATGCTACCTCGGCCATTCATCTTAGGGACATGTGGTGCACATCTGTGCCATGTCGACATTTGGGAGTTCGAGGGGTAAGAGCTCCTCGCCATTTCACGTCTCAAAACCTCGAATCCAGAAGCGCCAAAAGCACGCAAAATCGAGCCCATGGTTTTGGCGCATGGTCACAAAGGAGTAGGCATGGAGGAGGGGCGCTAATGTTTATCATTTGGCAAAAGGGGGCCAAAAGTGCCGAGTTGAGTTTCAGAAGGGGGGTACTGTGTTCTCCATATGTAGGTTCGATGTGAACTAAATCCCGATACCTACTCGGAATGAATGAAGAAGAAAGAGGGTGGTTGAAACCTCGCCTCACTCATTAATTGCAAGGTATGGATGTCCCGACTAAAATTATACCCGAGATGGTCCTCAGTACTGGTTCTTTCCATGGAAGCTGTGTCGAGTCCTTAACTCACCAAGGAAGCCTGCGCACACTAATTCAGCATTTAAGGGCTCAGCTACCCCCTGGCACGAGCCATGCAGAATTAAGGTGGCGTATGACAGAGGAGTGCAGGCCAGATTTGATTGAAGAGCCTCCTCATCCCGAAAATCTAGTAGGCCTCTGTTGGGCGAATGTTTAGGAGTATATATACTTAGTTTTGACATTTTTCAAAGCATCGATGGTAGAGCAAAGATCCCAATTGTAAAGTTTTAACAAACACTCTAGTTCTATGGTTATGCCTCTGTATGTAAGATTTCTTGTTTAATGACAGACAGTTTTCCTACCCCATCTAGTTTTAATCTCATACTGAGGGAGTTCATGATTGACTGATTCACATGAATTATTGCAATTATGTTACGATAAAGGATTTATTGTTGCATTGTTGTATTCTCTGGTTTTCTACGTTTGAATGTAAGAAGATCTTGCATTTAGATGTTTTCTCCTACAGTATGTTAGAAACGTGATGTTTACGACAGACCTTTGTAGTTCTCTTATACAAGTCTTCCCCCTACTCACCCTTACTACAACTCACTGTTTGAAGTTTATCTAAGACCTCACTTGCCCATGCATGTCTGGCCTAGTTTCGGAGTTAGAACAACACTGTTTTGAGTTAACTTCCATTCAATCACCCCTTTTTATAAACAAATCGTGACGTAAACTGATGGGCGTCGGGCTCTGCTCTTGCTGCAATCCATGAGTGACTTTCATTGCCAACACAACTACTTCCATATAATCTATATGAAACTGGAAAAGAAGACATTGTGTAGCATCGCAATATGGTGGAAATTGACTAAAGAAGTCAAGTTGAAAACCACATGGGTCAGGAAAGGAAAAAAGAATGGTTCAAACAACTACAAGGGATGATGTGTTCAGTCGAGAAAAGGTTGAATCAGTTTGGCCCAGAAAGTAAAGGGAGGTTGAAGATCTAAAGTCAATAAGAGAGAATGCTTGGGATTGTAATTTGGTCATGTATGTTCTTGGTCAAAAAGATCGAGAAAACTAAAAAAAAAAAAGGAATTTTGAAAGTTAATATTAACATAGTATGTGGTTGGAAAAGCAAAGGTAGTCAAGAGTGGAATTGGATAGAAAAGTGCTCATGGAGGAAATAATCATGTGCAGTGATTATAGTGATAATTGAGGACAGCTAGTAACAACAAAGAAAGTTGTACATGGGAAAAGAGGTTGCTTCAATTGTATAGCAAAAAATATAATATGGCATGTCGGACAACCATACTTAGCACATGAACTGTAATGCATATGAATTTATGAGAACGATAAAGATACATTATTAGTGCATATAGATATGCAATAATGAATGTGTATTTGTTAATATATATAACATATTGAAGACCAAAAGCAATTTATTTTTATATATATGTGATTATGAAAGTTGCTAATGAAAGTTTTTGTGCCAGGAAAGAAATAATTGTGGCATGGTTGCAAGTGTTGTTGATGATGTTGTTGCATATGGAAGACATCCATATGAAGGAAGCTTCTATTAATACCAACTATCCAGGTAGCATTAAATGTATTTAAGGGCACCTATCTAGGTATAAATTTTATGTATTTATATTGCATAAGTGTTGAAGGGGAATTTAGGTAAGAATCCCCCCAACCAAAGTTTATTATATAAATTACATTATTGCATAATTTGAATGCATTAATGGAAATAAGATACCACTAGGTGTGGTAAAGGCTATAGTTATGTAATAATTATAAAAACTACTTGGATTTTGAATGCATACATGTGATGTAATAGCATATTATGGATTTGTTGGTTATGAGCTAATAACCAAAGCAATAAAAGGGTATGACCTTATTATATGAATGCATATCAGTAATGCTAGTCATGTATGAGGACATGACATGGATGGATATGGAAAGGATTTAGTGCCACACAAGTATCCAAGGAAAACTTCCTACTTTAGCTAAGGTTTGGACTGCAACATTTTTGCTAACACTAAAGATCACCATAGAATTCTATTCTTGGTGTAGTGTTGAGGTTGAAAAGGAAGGCATTCAAATAGTTGAGCAAGAAATAGGAAGTGTATGGATGATGTGTTGGGGCATTGGCCAAACCTTCTAATTCACCATAGTGGGATACATGATTTAGATAAATGGCATCATGAAATCAATACACATGTGCATTGAGTAGATATGCATGGCGAATTGCACTCATGCATAGTGTGTAAGTGGTAGAGCAATGCTAACAGTTGAGATGTTACAATTATTACTAACTCATGGATTTGAGAACGTTTTAGGGGTTGTTAGCCATTGTAACAAGAAAGTTGCAAGACAAGTAGTCACATGAGGAGTGGCTATCGAAAAATTATATTCAGAAAATACAATAATAAAAATAATTATGTTAGAAGAATGAAAGGCCTAATGGCTAGAAATTCCTATGCAGAGAATGATAATTTCATTCTACTTAATAAATGGTTTGATATCTATGATTCAATTGTTAAGTGTAGACAATTCTAAGATCACTATGCAAGCTTATGTACATATTTCAATAAAAGTATATTATGTAAGAAACACTAATAATATGTTGGTGAATGCAAGATGGCAGTATTGAAAAAAAAAAAAGTGGCCTCAAGTATGGAGCTCCAAAAAGCCATAATAAAGACTCTTGCTTGCTATTGCAATAACCAAGAAAATTATGAGATAGAATTTCATATTTTGGGGAAAAAATAAATTTTTCCTTATGAAATGTATTTGAATTTATACATGAAATTGATATAATATTATCTCATAATGAATGTATGTGTGTGAAATAGATGAGATGATGATTATTGAAGTTTCGATGCTTAGGAAGAATGACTACGGTTGGGACATTGGATCCTATTGTAGCAAGCAAGAACTCCCCTTGATTTTGTCAAAATCAAGGGGGGGGCTATTCAGCCTTGAAAAGTATAGCCTTCATATATATTTGTTTTGTTTTAGGGATGGTCAAATTGTTTATCTTTTCATTTATATTATTATTATTATTATTTATATGTAAATATTAAGTTTGTATTTTTTTTTAAGACTTACTTTTATTTCCTTTCCCTTTAAGATCATTTATATTATTATTATTATTACTTTTTATATGTAAATATTAAGTTTGTATTTTGTTGGCACAGGGGTAGACCCAAGGTTCAACGCTACAATAGCACACCAAAAAAACCCTAACTACCGACCCTTTCGGCAACACTTGCGAAGCAGATGAAGTCTCACCCGAGGTAGAGGCAGGGGTGGTTGCAGGACTCAAGTGTCTACAACCTTATCTGGGACACAGATCTGTGATTGTAATACTTAACAAAGCACTCAACACCGACAATTCATCAATATTAAACCACTATCGACTTCGCAGATAAAACAGAGCATCACATCATTCACTCAGATCGGATGTATCTAAGCACTTATCATAAAGGGGTAGATTAGATCTAGTAGACTCAAGCACTAAGCACATTCACATAGGTCAGATCTACATCCATATATGTCATTATCACAAAGAATAAATAGATCTATCTATCTATATCAAAGCACTTAGCAAGTAAATACATAAACACATCAGGACATCGCACAAAGCAAAAACACATAGTATTTACGTGGTTCACCTCCACCCTAGGGCTACGTCCGCCAACTCTTCTTATTTATTGTCTTTGGCAAGCTTCTTACAAGCACATAGACAGGATATCTGCGCACACTCTGCCAGATCCTCCTTCCTCGAGCTAGGGTACAACACTAAGATTCTTACAATTTCTTGCACGTAACTCTGCAAGTCTTACACAGTACACACAGAGCACTTACAATCCTTTGATCACATAGATCTAGCACTTAGCTCATCGGCTAACTAGGTCTCTTTCTACATTGCCTAGCCTTCTATTTATACTTTACAAAATAGGCCTAAACATGGGTAAACCCATGGGACGACATTCCCATACCCGTTACATAATCCCAAATCCCAAAAAGGACCCAAAAACGGGCCAAGATCCCGTGATCTCTGCTTCGTCTTGCGCTCTATCTTCAACTGGCTGTTGAAGTCCCAAATTAGGTCAAACTTGACCAAGGATCTGCCAAAACTTGGTCAAGGACCAACAGGCCCCCAACACTCACCTGTGACTCATCCCGAGTCACTCTGATCTGGGTAGTTCTGCTTCGACTTGTTGTTGTTCCATGGCCTCTTGTGCAACGAACTCTTGGATGACTACCTCGTTCACAAGTCCCTCTAGGATTTGTTCAGCTTTAGTGACAACCTAGTCCAGTTCTGCTCCTCAGCCTTCGACCTCTATGAACAATTGGTAGGTCTTATCTTGTACAGGTTGGAGCCTCTAAGTTACCTCCATAACTTTGCTCTGGATAGTGTGGATCTATTTTTGGGAGGTGTGTTTCTCTTGGGAGCGCTTCATTCTTTCCAAAAATGACAGGGGCTTCAACTGTGCCTGTATCGTTTCGACTTGATACTTCACCTCTTGGAGTTGCGACTCCAGTTCCTTTAGTTCTGGATTTTCAGTGTGTTGCTCGTAGATTTGAGCATTGTGATCGGTGATTTTCTTGCATCCCATAGCAAGGGATTTTATTTCTTAAACTGTGCTTCGAGCAGTTGCTTCTCTTTAATCCCTTACATCCTGTGGAGTCTCGGGCACTGTGCGGAGCTCTAAGTCTACTATGCATTGTGGTAACTGTTGGATAGCTTCGGCGAGCTGCTCCACTTTTTGTGTGACTTGATTCTCTGCCTTGATTTCTACGACTATCACATAGCGAAGTGCTCTACTGACTGCTTCTTTCACTTTGAGTTTCTCTGCGAGCAACTGTTCTTTTCCTTGCTGCATCTGTGTTTTTTCTTCATTGAACTTTGCTTGAAGAGTAATCTTTTCTTGTTCTTCAGTTCGACATTGTTCTACAAGTACTCGTACTTGCGTCAAAGCCTGGGTGGCTTGTTCTGTTTCCTCTTGTGCTCAGTGAAGGTGAGCTTCGACTGCATCAGCCAGTCGGTGGAGTTGGGCTGGCTCATCTCCCAATTCGGGTTCTCCCGGCTTGGTGGAGACTGCATGACTGGACTGAAGGGCCTATTGTACCCCTTAGAGTTCAATTTCAATCCTATCATACATCTCTTCCTACGTGGTCGCTTGTTTTTCTGTTATTTCCATTGAAACATCGTTCAGGGCTACTATGATGAAGTCAAAATCGTCGGAGGTGTGAACAATCTGCATATTGGTCATGATGGCTTTTGACTTTTTCCGAGAAGAAGGTTTCAGGGGGCAAACCTTCCTTTTCTTCAATGGGTCATCCTCATCTCTAGGTGGAGTTACTTCACCTGGCTTCTGTTCAACTTTGACTTCGTCACCACCCCATCGGTCAGGTGACATGGAAGTAGTCTTCCCGGAGGTGCTGCTCCCGATTCTAAAGTTTTAACAGACACTCTAGTTCTATGGTTATGCATCTGTATGTAAGATTTCTTGTTTAATGACAGACAGTTTTCCTACCCCATCTAGATTTCATCTCATACTGAGGGAGTTCATGATTGACTGATTCACATGAATTATTGCAATTATGTTACGATAAAGGATTTATTTTTGCATTGTTGTATTCTCTGGTTTCTACGTTTGAATGTAAGAAGATCTTGCGTTTAGATGTTTTCTCCTACAGTCTGTTAGAAACCTGATGTTTACGATAGACCTTTGCAGTTCTCTTATACAAGTCTTCCCCCTACTCACCCTTACTACAAATCACTATCTGAAGTTTATCTAAGACCTCACTTGCCCATGCATGCCTGGCCTAGTTTCGGAGTTAGAACAACATTGTTTTGAGTTAACTTCCATTCGATCACCCCTTTTTATAAAAAAATCATGACATAAACTGATGGGCATCGGGCTCTGCTCCTGCTGCAATCCAGGAGTGACTTCCATTGCCAACACAACTACTTCCATATAATCTCTATGAAATTGGAAAAGAAGACATTGTGTAGCATCGCAATATGGTGGAAATTGACTAAAGAAGTCAAGTTGAAAACCACATGGGTCAGGAAAGGAAAAAAGAATGGTTCAAGCAACTACAAGGGATGATGTGTTCAGTCGAGAAAAGGTTGAATCAGTTTGGCCCAGAAATAAAAGGGAGGTTGAAGATCTAAAGTCAATAAGAGAGAATGCTTGGGATTGTAATTTGGTCATGTATGTTCTTGGTCAAAAAGATCGAGAAAACTTAAAAAAAAAATAGGAATTTTGAAAGTTAATATTAACATAGTATGTGGTTGGAAAAGCAAAGGTAGTCAAGAGTGGAATTGGATAGAAAAGTGTTGATGGAGGAAATAATCATGTGCAGTGATTATAGTGAGAATTGAGGACAACTAGTAACAACAAAGAAAGTTGTACATGGGAAAAGAGGTTGCTTCAATTGTATAGCAAAAAATATAATATGGCATGTCGGACAACCATACTTAGCACATGAACTGTAATCCATATGAATTTATGAGAACGATAAAGATACATTATTAGTGCATATAGATATGCAATAATGAATGTATATTTGTTAATATATATAACATATTGAAGACCAAAAGCAATTTATTTTTATATGTATGTGATTATGAAAGTTGCTAATGAAAGTTTTTGTGCCGGGAAAGAAATAATTGTTGCATGGTTGCAAGTGTTGTTGATGATGTTGTTGCATATGGAGGCATACATATGAAGGAAGCTTCTATTAATACCCACTATCCATAAAAGCATTAAATGTGTTTAAGGGCACCTATCTAGGTGTAAATTTTATGTATTTATATTTCATAAGTGTTGAAGGGGAATTTAGGTAAGAATCCCCCCAGCCAAAGTTTATTATATAAATTACATTATTGCATAATTTCAATGCATTAATGGAAATAAGATACCACTAGGTGTGGTAAAGGCTATAGGCATGTAATAATTATAAAAACTACTTGGATTTTGAATGCATACATGTGATGTAATAGCATATTATGGATTTGTTGGTTATGAGCTAATAACCAAAGCAATAAAAGGGTATGACCTTATTATATGAATGCATATCAGTAATGCTAGTCATGTATGAGGACATGACATGGATGGATATGGAAAGGATTTAGTGCCACACAAGTATCCAAGGAAAACTTCCTACTTTAGCTAAGGTTTGGACTGCAACATTTTTGCTAACACTAAAGATCACCATAGAATTCTATTCTTGGTGTAGTGTTGAGGTTGAAAAGGAAGGCATTCAAATAGTTGAGCAAGAAATAGGAAGTGTATGGATGATGTGTTGGGGCATTGGCCAAACCTTCTAATTCACCATAGTGGGATACATGATTTAGATAAATGGCATCATGAAATCAATACA
>JZKD02S1626896.1:80643-91982 GCA_000966675.3 Picea glauca | reverse complement strand
ATATTTTGTTGGTAGTTGGGATCAACTATCAAGAATAGATCATTCTACTATAATGTAGAAGATCCCATAAAATCATTATGTAACAATGAAAACAATCTGTTGATTCATTCTCAAGAATTTTGCAGCGACAAGAGGTCAACACTTTGAAATAGATCATCCAGAGATTGCATGAGTTCATTGTAGAAGGGTATCAAACCAAGCAGAAGTTACCAGAATCACCAGATTGCCGAGATCTCAGATTTATAAAAATTACAACTGTCATATCCAAAGATTTCCAAGAAATCATAGAAAAGACGAAATTAGATGGCTAAAGAAGACCAACGGTTAAATTTTTTTACTGCCTCATAGAAGTTTATTCAACAGAAGGAGGTCACAACCTGAAGGATGAGTCGAGGATTGGAGCATGGAAGAAACACAAGAGAATTTCCATCTTTTGAATCGGATTTCTTGATCCTCATTTTGGTTAACAGTTGAAACGATTTCCCAGATAGAAATGAAAGTGTCTTTATATAAGAGTTATGAAAATGAGTGAAAGAGGTGGGGGGGCGTCCCTGATCTGAGACTTGAGGAGAAATTCTACAGTGAATTTTTATGTATTGCACTATTGTAATTTAGTGAGGATTCGTTGTAGATGATTGAAGGTTTTGGGCTCTGTAAAGTAATGTAAGTGTACTGCTGGAAAACCATTTCTGGAAGGAGTTCAAAGGCTTCCAAGATTGTATATGCACAAGTCATTGATGTTAATAATGATGGATTTCTTTTCTTTATACTATTGCATCATAACTGTCAATTAATTCTTGTTTCTTTTTAATGTTTTGTTCAATCTTATTACAATTTTATGCCCATTAGTGTTTTAATAATCAATTTAAGTACTATTGCTTGTCTTGTTTATTTTCTGCTAATGATTGCTCTATCTGAAGCTAACTTTGCAGGGTTAAATAGAAATAGGATTTGAATCAGAATTTACATTGAATCCATGGAGACTTGATAATGATAACTGATAACTATTTATTAGTTTACCACAATCTTGTCTTGCATTATGTTGTATTGAATTAAATGAATTGTTTCTTTAGTTTGATATAAATCTTATATTGGATTCATTTTACATAATTGGATCTAGGTATATGCATAGTGTTTTCTAGTAACTATTTGTTAAAATAATTTCATTGCATATTTGTTTCAATAACTTGTTAAGTTATTGAACTACTTTGATGATTTTAAGTGAATTCTAATCCTAGATTGGATATCAACCCTTTTCCCTTTTCTTATTAGATATCTTTGTTCTTGATTAGGAGTAAGGCTATCCTTCTCTTAGTTGAGATAGGTTTTTCTTTTATGTAATTGGATCATAGATTAGATATGGATTTGCATGATTTCTTTTTCATTTCATGAAGTCTCCTTTCGTAGGAGAAAACCCCAACATGGCTTTGTTGAGCCCTTATTTCAGTAGAGGATTGTCTTCTTCAAGTAGCTGGAAGAAGACAATTCATTTTCTTCCATCTGTTTATAAATGCAAGTAACAATATACATTAGTTGATAGAAGGTTGTGTATATAGCTTTGTATATATATAAAATAGTCCAGATTAGATTAGCATTAGGTTAGGCTAGTCTTAGGACAAGGGTAATTAGAGACCCATAGAACCAGTCAAAATCACCATTTCAACGGATAAGGGTCTAATTGGAACCCTAACCAGGTGATCTCCCTATGATGTTGAACATGGTCATTTTTTGTCATCAACAGATCCTTAAATTGCATATCCTTAGTGGGGATTTGGTAATGAGTTGGTGTTCTCCTTGTGTGTGAAAGCCTTGGCAAGATTGATCACTGAAGGACTGTGTAAGAGCCAAAATATGTTGAGTGCATCAAGGAGGAGGTAGCTCAAGAATGTCATAGTGAGAAGAATTCTTTCCTGAAACAACTTTATGGAATAGATCAAGAGACTTCCAACTAAAGTATGAAAACATGAATCATGTGCTTGAAAAAAGAGCACCAAAAAGACAACAAGCTTCTAATAGCAAAGGCATGGAGATTTTTGAAGAATTTTGAATGTACATGTCTATAATGCATTGAGGATAGTGCATAAATAAGGGGGAGGGGAATGTGATACCCCAGGTTGAGCCCAAGTTGTAATGTACATATAGGCTAGTGAGCCATGATACTTTTGGCGAGAAAGCCTTTGTAAATATATTTTGAGGCCATAGTGTCTCTATGATTATTAGACAAGGGAGCTTGGATTGCTAAATGGCATGTGTGCCTATATTGTAATTTGTAATCATACTCAATATATCATTAATAAAGTACATCGTTTTTGTAGACCAACCATACAAAAGAGATGGGGGGATGAACTCCACTAGAAAGGGAAAGGGGGCTAAGAGTGTAGGAATAGGGCTAAGCTAAGGGGGCTTAAGCCCAATGAAATATTATATTAATTTAATATTAATATTCCTTAAAGCTAAAATTATGGATAAAATATATCATAAGTTTCTAAATTGGGAACAAAGGGGGCTTCCTTGAGTTCCATGTGTCATAAATGACACATGCATATGTAATTTGGGGGATATAACGTAATTTCCCATATTTTGGGAAGAGGGATTCATTCATTCATTCATGATGTTGACCATTCACTCATCCATGCTACCATCCGGTACCTGTGCTTGTACCTGGGAACATTGGAGCTGAAGAAGCAGGTTGCCAGGCCCGTATGTCGAAGAGGAGGGTCGCCAGGCCTGTAATTAGTTTTCTCTGGGTGATAAACTGTTGGGAATTGTTCCCTAGTGTGTTGGGAAATAACTACATGGCTCTGAGAATTCTTATCTGGCCTATTGTTGAAGCCCTGGAATGGAAGTGGGGCAGTCGAGGGACTGTTGAGCAGAGAAGGGGCACACTTCCTAGAGTGGAACAAACATGTGGGGAATGAGATACTATAGGATAGTTGCAGTAGTTGGGCACCTTGGACTGAACATTTTTGTTGATTATCAAACCTTATACTAGCTTAGATTCCCTTTTCCCTAATGGATTTTAGCCTCAGCTTGAGGGTGACCCATTGCTGAGATTATGAGCAGTGTGGTCTATCGCTGGGAGGAATGTGGAAGGTCTACGTGTAGTTGGTGTTTATTTCATGAATGAGTGTCTATCATGTGCTTATTTCAATTAATGTGTGTGTGTAATTATGATTTTTATTTCATGGAATCTATGTTATTTATATGCATGAGTTATTGTTGTTGTATGTTGTTATTATTTCGCTTAACTCTGTTCATATAAAGAACATATGATTTAATTTAAGGGTATCAGAATTCAGAATTTTTGGAGTGGCCTTGCCCAACAAGAAGATGGGGATGCTACAATGTGGTATTAGAGTTGTAATTGGGAGATTTTTGTGTGTCGTGGCCCAACCTGGGTGTCTGGGAACGTTACATCATTGGAGTCAAACCCCTCTTCAGTGTAACCAATCTTATTTATAATTTATCCTCTATTTGTTCATTCCATTAGAAGTCTATTGGTCTTTGCAACGATTTAAATTCACCAATTATTCCTCTTGAAGTCCCCATTTGTAGTGAGTGGTCAAATTCCCTTAGACTATATGATTTTATTTACTACACTTCGATAGCAATGGTTGGGTCTTCATACCCAATGAATGAATAAGTGTCAATATGTAGCAATGTGTGGGTCTCCCATAGCCAGATAACAATGAAATCCATTGATCTATAGCATTCATGCTTCCATAGGAACATCATGTACTAACCCATGATATCGAAAGGAAAATAAAATTGTTTGATGCCAATTTCTCGAGGCTAAAGATGCTCCTGCATTAAACACCCTTACTAAGAAAACATGAGTATCTAGTGCATGCACACTAAATCATAGACTGTGAATGATGAATACCACCAAAGATGAACCAAATATTTTTCATCAATCCTTGATGCATCCTTTGGAATCTTGTTCTTCCTTGACTAAATACTCAAAATAATCTTTTCCTCGAGTCTTCCTACTAACCCAATTGTCCAATATTTCCTCAACTTCTTCAACCGGGTTCACTAGCAACTATTATTTCCCTCCATTCCACCATGGTTTCTACCTCATCCAATCCACCTCTGCTCCTTCAAGAAACTTGTATAGGTCAACAACATTAAGTATAATAGAAATATCAAAAGATTCCAATAAATCTAATTTATAGGTATTATTAGAAAACTTCTTTAAAATATTACAAGTTTAATAATCTTCTTGTACTTGAGTTTGTTGTACATTCTTATGGGGAATCTATCCTTTCTTAGATGTTCCATCGTCATTTTTTCTTCTTCATTGTCATAAAGTGACTACACCTCAAAATGACACAATTAGGACACCAACTAGTTTTGAAGGTGTACATAAAAATAACGCATAACAATTGGATATTTCACAAGATAAAAATATAAAAAATCTTAAGACTTGTTGACAACAATTTATTACAATATTTGTTTTTCTATATAATCTCAAACCCTTTGCAGATTCCAAAATGAACATCATTGTATTCTCAAGTAATACAATTCTCTTCACTTATGTCTCTCAAATTACCCCTACATGAAAAACATAATTAATTTATTATAAGAGAATTTTGTGATGCTTTCTAGAAAGTATCCTCATTTACCTATCCTCGTTCTTGAAGAGCACTCATTATATTTGATTATTTTGAAATTAAACAACTTTTTCATTAAATTTGGATTAATAAGTAAGAATTTAGACTAAAATACTGCAAAATTCATTTTTGAAAGTTTGAATACATGTTTTAAAATTCAAAACTAAATGATGAAAATATGAATATTGGTTTTCATAAGTATTAAGTTATATTCCAAAAATATGAATTCTAATAATTTCAATTTAAAAAATGTAAATTTAAATTTTGAAAATATAAATTTTGAAATCTAAAAACATTACTTTCAATTTTATAATTGTGAATTTAAATTTCACAAATATCAATATCAAATTATTACAATGCATATTTAAATTTCAATATTTTGAATTTATTTTCTAATATATATATTATATCTAAATTCCAATTAAAAAACAACATATTATATATATATATAAATACTTTCCCCATTTTTCATTGCTATGATGTCTCTTCCCTCTCTCTCATATGTTAAAAAAGAATCTAAATGCTTCCTTTTTTTCATTTAAATAATTCATTCTCTCTCCTATGTTAAAAAACATCTAAACACTTCCTTTTTTTTTCATTTAAATACTTCATTGCCCTCTCAAATGTTAGAAAAACATCTAAATATAAAATTTTTTCATTTAAATACTTTTCCTTTTTCTCTTCTCATATGTTAAAAAAAATCTAAATACTTCTCTTTTTTTTTCATTTAAAAGCTTCATTGTCTTCTCATAGGTTAAAAAAACATCTAAATACATATTTTTTTCATTTAAATATTTGTTCTTTTTCTCTTCTCTCACGCTTTTTTTTTTTCATTTAAAAACTTTTCATTTTCTACAAGGTTGGTCTTTCTTTACTGTCTAGTCTCTCTTCACTCTTTTTTTTTTTCATTTAAAAATAGGTTGGTTTTTTTTACTGTCTAGTCTCTCTTCACTCTTTTTTTTTCATTTGAAAATTTTGCCTTTTTCTACAAGGTTGATCTTTCTTTACTCTTCTTTCTTTTGTCTTTACTTTGTTCTATTATACTCTTCTATCTTTTCTTTTCTCTTATAAAATCAAAGAAGCTACTTAAATATTTTTTTATTTTTCTCTCTTATAATAAATCATTAAATATTCCATTTTACCATTTTTTTTACCCCTACTACATAGAATCGAGATGACCTTGAGTGATCCGACGGTGCCAAGATGAAGGGCCATCGTTTAACCAGAGATAATAGGTTAAACTTTTCAAAGAGTTAAAAAGGTTTGGCACCTTAATGTCACATCTTCACCACCTTGAGTAGTATGTTCCAAGGATTTGGGTTGTTTGCCCCTTAAAGCGATATCTTGTGAAACTTTCTTCATCCAAGAAGGCGAAGAATAACATCGAGTGAGGCTCTTTGGTGCAAACAAATTCATCTTTTCACTCCTCTTCTCTAAAAGTGGAAGAACCCCTTTATTTTAAAAAGTAAGAACACAAAACACACACAAGTTACGTCATTGTTATAATAAATTCTAACACATTGCTATAACAAATTCAACTCATTGCTACTTCAAGTTCATTCAAACACCTTGGTGCTAAGCAGAAACTAAACAAAAATGCAAAATGGTGTGCATCAATAAAATGAAATTATTATATAAAACTTGGTTATTAATACCTCAAAAATATTTAAAAATGTTTATTTATGCTAGAGATAATGCTTACAGATGTTGTAACTATAAGTTTCTAGGTTAACTATGAGATAATGCTTACAACTGTTGTAACTATGAGTTTCTAGGTTAATTATTTTTAGCTAATCAGATCCACTTTCTTAGGATCTAGATTGCTAGGAGTTGGTGATCTAGATGTTATATATGTAACCTCCATTTGTCTATGAAATACGAATTGAATTATGTTGTGTGCAATATTCCTTCTCTCATATTTTCTATTTGGTATCAGAGCTGAGGTGAGAGGAACAGAGAGCCTGATTTGATGTTGCGATGGCATTGTCAATAAGCCTCAAGAAATCGTGTTGAGATGTCAGAGGAGCCATATTATGATCACTTGCTACCCATGATATATGCATCTGTCACAGACTTGTGGAGGTTCGTTGGTCGATGAATTGCTAAGCGAGTTAAGTGAAGTTGCAGATTGTTGCAATCTTGTTTCTGCTATGAAAAAACACTTTTCCACTGCTATCCATTTATGTAGTTCGTTTCTAGAATGAAACTACTGGGGAGCCGTGAGCTGGATTAGAGGACTGAACGTTGTTGGTGACACATGGGTCGAGATGTTGAACAAAGGAGGGTCTCACTCTGAGCAAGGATCTGAGAATCAATGAGATCGTAGGATCTAAACATCGATGACATTCGTCTCCAGATCTGTTGCATATTGCAAGGAAGGAGCTTGTCGTCATCTGTTGTAATCTGCACAGAGGAAGGAATGTTGCCATATGTATTGATTGCAAAGGTATTCATTTTCTGATTAAAGTTTTTATTAATATGGAGAATAGTGCATTAGAAAAATTTAATGGTTTTAATTTCCATACTTGGAAAGTAAAAATACAACTTCAAATGATGCATAAGAATTTATGGGGAATAGTTAAAGCTACAGAGAAGGCACCTACAGATCCCAAGCAATTAATTGAATGGGAGAAAAGAGAGGATAGATCCAAGTCCATTCTTGGACTGTCTCTTGTAGATTCCCAACTACACCTAATAGATTTGGAAAAATCTTCTCAAGAAATGTGGGTACAATTGAGTACAATATTTGGGGAAAAAACTATAAATGCCAAGTTTTCATTAAAATTACAACTATTCAAATTAAAAATGCATGATGAAGTATCATTGTCTTCTCACATAAATGATCTAAAGTCTTTGTTAGCACAGTTGGGAGAGATCGACTCTAAAGTTGATGAAGATGATGCAAAAGCAATTTTGTTGAATAGTTTGTCTCCAAAATATGACAATGTTATTTTTACTTCAACTCAATTACCCTCTCGAACTTTGGAAGACATGATTTCAGCTCTCTTAGCAAAAGAAAAGAGGATGAAGGAAGGTGACATGGAAGTCAATTCACATGCTGAAATTGCACTATTCTCCAAGGGAAGAACAAATAAAAACATTGGATGCTTCTACTGTCAAAGACGTGGACATACAACACTGAATTGCAAAACACGTGCTAGTGATATTCTAAAAGGCAAACTGAAAGAGTCAGCTAACATAGCTGAGGACTCACTAGGTTCTATGCATGAATACTCATCCAGTGCTAATGAACCTTCTCAATCATCTCTCAAACTTTTCTAGAATATAGTTATTTATGTATGTTAGATATATATTGTAAAAACTTTTGATTCTTGTTGTATTTCGGTGCTCCAAGATCATCAGTTACGTGTTATCATTGTGTTGTTAAGTGTGTGTAAAAAGGTCATTTTGTAAGATTGATCACTGAATGTTTCAGTATCGAGACTATTCTTTGGGGTAGTTTAGAATCATCGATCCTATAAATACTTCAAAGATGGTCGGAAGCGGTTGTATTTGTGTTGGATGAATTGGTAGCTCGAAGATGATGGAGAGAAAGAGCGTGTATGTGAAGTTCAGAGATGGGTGTAACTGCTTATGAGGACCAGTGAGATAGACATGACAAAATTTGTGTTGTAACCTCTTGTTATGTTTTGTAATTTGTGATTGTAATATTTGTAATGTAAGCATTAAGGGAGGATGCTAGAGATAATGCTTACAACTATTGTAACTGTGAGTTTCTAGGCTAACTATGAGATAATGCTTACAATTATTGTAACTATGAGTTTCTAGGTTAACTATTTTTAGTTAATCAAATCCACTTTCTTAGGATCTAAATTGTTAAAAATCAGTAATCTAGATGTTAAAAATCAGTAATCTAGATGCTATATATGTAACCTCCATTTGTTTATTATTTAGGGCACTATCGTTATTTATCCGTTTCAAATTCGTATTCTAATACTAATACTAATATTGATAAGTAGATTTTAGTTTCAGTTAGCTAATAATATTGCTTACAATTTGTGTTTATTAATAAATATTTGTGTTATAATATTAATAATATTTGCTTAAAATTTGTGTTTTTTCATATAAAAAATTGTGTTCTAATATTAATAATGATAAGTAGAAGAATATTTCCTTAATCTCTCTAATTCATTAGATTCGTTGCTGAATTATCCGAGAGTAGCACAACTGACTATTCTTCCAGGGTTTTCTGTGCAGGAAAGCTCTGAGCAGGAAAACTAATTCTATGAATATAATAAATTCAAAGCCTGGTAATAATTTTGGGAGAGGAAAACACTAAATCACATTTAAAAAAAGTGCACTGAAAATCCCATCCATGAACGTCAACATGGACTGAGAATTAAAATAACTTCAAAATCTATATGATATATCCAATGCAGATTTTGGAAAAGAAAAACACAAGGCACATAAAAGTACACTGATAATAACATCTTTCCCATTAACGTTAACATGGCCTGAAAATTTAAACTACTCCAAATTTTATCTTGTATATATCCAATGCCGAACAAATCAACAATTCCTTAGTCGCGGAAACGCGTAGGATGTTCTCACTTCAATTTCTTCTTTACTCGTTTCTTGACGGAGGTTTTCACAGATTTCTTCAATCCTGAAGTACTTGCACTCTTTCCTGGATATACGATCTTAGCAATAGTTGTTATATTCCAAGCGGTACCGAGTGCGTGCCCCGCTACATTCAGGACATCCCCTGTTATCCTTCCCGCACCTTCTCCAAACCTGAATCAATAAAAGCAGGTGTAACATATAATAAATTTAGACAGGCTTGATTTTAATGATTCGACAGGACAGATAAATTCAAAAATCTTTTGGCCGCTTGCACCTGCTGGCAACAATATCAGCGGCCGCTTCAGAAGTGGAAGAGAGAACATCCTTGCCTAAATCGTGGACGGCTCCTAAAATCTGGGCTGCAATTTACCAACAGAAATGTGCAATTAATATATAAGATGCAACATAACATTAATAAATTGAAATAACGTAATTATGTCGTGAACATTCCCGTTCCGTGGCCAATATACTAGCGCAGCCACTTAAGTTGTTGCTGATGAATGCTTATATGCCGTTTCAGATTCAAGAGTGGCTGATGAATCTAAGAGTCGGTAGCTTCACATTCAAGAGTCGGCTGTTTCAGATTTATAAATATATCTCTAAAATAAAACACGTGCGTGCAACACTTTAATCCTGGTTAATTAGGTAAACTTATTAGGGAGTAAATTATTAATCATATTAAGTAAATGTGAAAAAGTAAACAAGTAAATGTAAGCATTTATAAATGCAAGGGAATTATCAATATTAAATTTCATTCATTGATTTGAGAGGACAATTAAGAGTATGTCAGCATACTCAATTGTTAGCCATCGGATGAGAATTTTAGATTAAAAGGTGATTAATTGTGCCCATCTCCAATACATATACCGACATAAATATCCAGCCTACTAAACAGCTTCATATACCAACACCATCAACTGAAACCAAAAATGATTCTGCAAATACCGTCCCGAAGATCATTTTTCCAACTTTGGATTTAATCACACAATTAGTAACGGCACCATTTGCAAAAAGGAAACCCTGGAGCGCTTTCTCGCTCCATTCATCCGTCTTTAATGTCAACTCTCTTAATGCAAATACCACCACAAATTCAGATAAATACTTGAGCGCACAAACAGAGATGAGAGTAATTAGCCGATTCTATCAAAACAAACCAAATCCAAATCAAAACCAGCAAAGAAAAGGCTCGGAAGTAAATATCTGACTAACAAACAGCCTGCTTAATTAACATTAAGCTAGCACAGCAGCTAAATCGCTGCTGGTGAAAGCCGTAAATAGGTTTACTTAACGGTCATAAATTTAAAAGGACGATTAAAAAATGTTAGCATCTTCAATTGATAACTATATTTATAGTTAAAAGATTATTAAAATTAAAAGATCATTAAATATGTCTATTTTCAATAGGTTAAATATTAAATGTAAACCTTTCCCATAATTAAAAAAAATCATTAAATATGTCTATTTTCAATAAGTTAAATATTAACTGTAAGCCTTTCCACATAATTACCTTTGAAGGGCGTCCAGAGGGCTAGATCGTTCTCTTGATGTCGATACGATTGCTAAGGCCTTCGGCCTGCTTGCGAAGGTGAGATGAATACGAGTTGCTACAAAAGTGCAGCCCTTTCACGATTTGTTGGCTGCCCGCAGATATCGCCCTTGCCACCATGCTATTGTAACCTTCACCGTCCTCTTCCACCTTTGACAGAACGGTGGACGGGTCGGTACCAAAACAAGCATATTTCTCCAGGTATTCGTCCAGCAATTTCAAGGAAGAGGCGTCTTCTTCCTCTTTAAGTGAGAGGACATAATTCAATGTTTCCGAGAAATTCTCAGTGTCCCCGTCAGCTTCTACGCTAGGCATCTCAACTGAGAATGAATAGCGCAAGTTATCGATTTTTACAGCTAACACAGCTTCGGTAATAGGCCAACGCAAATGATCTCCGACTTTTCCGACAACGGAAAACGTAGTTTTTTCATTTTCATTCACTTTTTGCAAGACTGATGGAACTATCAGAAATTCCCCTCTTGCTAACTCTATGATGCCATCCTCCATATGCAGATGAATAGCAACTTCTGAGAACGTAATGAGATTTTCTTCAAGAACCGGGGGCTCCATCTTAAGCAACAAGTATTACCTTACCT
>JZKD02S1626896.1:25142-57774 GCA_000966675.3 Picea glauca | reverse complement strand
AGGTATTGGTTTGGCCGATGATGAGTGGGCCGAACCCATCCGCGGGCCGGCATGAGCAGGAGCAGTAGAGTTCGAAATAGAGGTCGGCTGTTTGTTAAATTCGCTTAAGCCCTGAGACTCTAAGGACTCAGCGTTGAGAGCAACAACCCTAATGCCAGTGGCCAGGAACCTTTGGTGTTTTGCTGCTAACGTGTCGGGAGAATGAACGGACTCATCGCAGTCTTGGCACAGCATAGCACGATCTTCGAGACAGAAAACGATGGCTGCCTTTTCCTGCATATATGGGACCGAATAATAGAATTAACCTAAATCAGAACCATAAGGTCAGGCAAACATTCTAAATTGACACCCACGTATATACAACTCATCTAAACTAGCAAAGACCCATATCTAATTTTGGGGCTTGTATGAACTTTTTTTTTTTTTTTCACGGGGAAGTTTCTCAATCATATACAATAGTATACAATGTTTTTACATAGCAGCATTACAATATCTATTCCGAAGACTCATCAAGGTTTGATCACAAGACCTCCTCCCAACACTTGGAGAACGGTGCGCTTGTTTACCGACACTTATAGATTGCATATATGGATGATGTATATCTCAAATTTGGACATTTCTCAAGTATTTAATTTTGGGGTTTGTATGGTATAGAATTGTTTGAGTAACATGTGTTTTTTTTTATAAGGTTATAAGTTTAAATTTAGATGTGTTTCTTTCTATAAGGTTATAAGTTCAAATTTAGGGGATGTAGAGTATGTATATTTAGTTTCTGCAAATAAAAAAGAATCCAACTTCACCTATTAGAAAAATTGGTTATGAATATTGATAACACTTTCAGCTTAATCAAAAAGCAGGAGACATATACATGTCAGTGGTATTAATTTAAAAAAATTATATTTATAGAGAGTTTTATAGTTGTTTAAAATTTCTGGACATAAACTGTAGAAATAGTTTTGAGTTAACTGTTTATAAAGAGGGATTATAAGTAGTTTTGAGTTAAATGTTTATAAAGTGGTATCAAGTCTTGAGTGTTATCAATTCAAGTTTTGGAAATCAACAAATTTCCTTGGCATATATAAAAAGTAAGTTTAAATTTCCCTTTATTGGTATAACTACACTCTGTCGTTTTGGAAATCAACAAATTTCCTTGGCATATATAAAAAGTAAGTTTAAATTTCCCTTTATTGGTATAACTACACTCTGTCTCACCTGATAATTCACACTTTAATAAATAATATTGTATTTTTATAAAACCCAAAACATAATTCAATTTGAATGTAAATGACATTCAAAAAATTTATTCATTTATATGTTTTACTTTGAAATAGTTAATAGTTATCTTGTTGGAGGAAGATGTCTACATGAACAGTTCACTTGCCCTGCACAATGTATGATACAAAGATCAAATCAAATTTAATATATACAGTTCACTTGCCCTGCACAATGTATGATACAAACCTCAAATCAAATTTAATATATACAGCATTAAAATTACAGTAGGATATTTTGGATGTATCTCACTTACACCTAATCAAAATATAATTATTATTTAAAATATTTTTGATAATAAATCATTTTAAATTTATTTTAATTAAAGGATATTTTGGATGTATCTCACTTATACTCAATCAAAATATAATTATTATTTAGAATATTTTAGATGAAAAATCATTTTAAATCTATTTTAATTAAAAGATATTTTGGACGTATCTCACTTACACCTAATCAAAATATAATTATTATTTTGAATATTTTGAATGAAAAAATATTTTAAATCTATTTTAATTAAAATTTGTTAGTATAAATATATATTTATTATTATTTAGAATATTTTGAATGAAAAATTATTTTAAATCTATTTTAATTAAAATTTGTTAATGTAAATATATATTTTTATTAATAATGAGATAAAAAGATTCTACAATGTATTATTTATGCTAAACATTTTTCCAATTTTAAAATTAATTTTATAAATTTTACATAAAAAAAAAATTGAGCTAATATGGTAATATTAGCTAAAAATTTGAATTAATATGGTAATATTCTTTATTATTCGGGTTATATCTGGTACACTTTCTACAAATTTATGATTGTTTTCAATATAATTATTGCAAACTATTATTATATTAATAATTATTCTCCTTTTTAAACTAAAATTATTTCAATAATTATTTTATTTTTTTTTAATAATTATTTTTTTTTTCTTAATAGAAAGGTCAACCTGTAGATTACGTGATGCATTATTATAGACACACTTGGTTTTTTTCATACAAACCTCAAACAAAATATGCAACTTTTAAATTATGAGAAATTTTTAGATATTTTGAATGTAGAGTTATTTATTTTAAATTTAATTTAAAATAGAATATTTTAATTGTCCATAAAATTATTTATGGAATCAAACTTAAAAAAATTATATTTATAATTAAGAAAGAAATTGTAAGGCTTGGGGTATCTAGCCCAAGAGCCTGCACCTCCACCGCATATCAAGACGGATAATTCGAGTTGGTAGATCGTTACATTCGAATGAAGTGAGGAAGGATCTTCATATATGGGGAAGTTGGGGTTCTTTGGGCACGCATTGTGCCAAAGAATGACTTCACCCCAAAGAATGTTTATGGCAGAAGTTAAGATGTATACTTGATGAAAAGTGGGAAAGAAGTGGGCGCTCCATCAAAACGACAAGTTACCAAAGAGTGTCGATTGGGCACTTCAACGAAATAGATGCCCGATCCAACCAGACGGAAAGAAAACTTAAGTTGGGCAAGCTCGGTCACCTTGGGCGCCCGACGCGCCAAGGGGCGCTGACAAAGGAGACATGCGACAGATGCTTAGCCAAGCGAGCGGTTGAACGATCAATCATGAGCACGACTTGGGCGCCCAAACAAAACCAACGAGTCAGCGAGGTGGAAAAGGGCATGCTTGAGTGAGTCGGTCGACTCACCCAAGGGATGTGTGCCCCTTAGGCAAAAGTCGACCCAAGAGTCAAAGTGGACAAGCTGTCAAATGACGCGTCAACTCCAAGGCAAGGGGCACGTCGATTCCTTCGCTGGGCGCCTATATATGCACAATGGAGAAGGCCATTTGGGAGGCAAGCAAATTGGAGAAGATGTGATTTGAAATCAGCCAAGGTTGGTGATTATAGGTTGCATGGTTTGAGGCAAGGGCAACGAATATCTCATAGATGAAGCACGAAGGTGAAGAGTTCATTTAGCTTTATGTATTGTTGGAGTTACTTCACACACACCTAGGATTTCTTTTTCCTAAGGTTTTTATTTGTTTATTAGTCATAATTAGTCATTATCCAGTCTCCTCTATTTTAGGGGAGAATATTCCACCTGGAGAATATTCTCTTTCACTTTACACTTTAGTTTGACTAGTTGAGTTGAGTTTAGATGTTGCATTGGTTTTGTCACCATGCAACATTGGGATCATCACCAACTCACTACTCTTTGTTCAATCAGTTAATTGAAGACTAGTTGACTAGTTAACTCAGCTAGGTGGCAGTTCACTCTCGTAACTACCTGAGAGACTAGACTAGATGGCAATTTACTCTTGTAACAGCTAGTGTGTGTCCAAATCAATCTAGACCACCACTATGGCTCATCAGTTACTCATTTATCCTATATCTATTGTAAATCATTCACTCTTTGAGTGTGGAATACGATTAATGAGAATTCTTCCATTCTTTCTATCTTGCTTCTTCTTTCTCCAATTCTCTCTGCAGATGTGTATATTATTGTTTAGCTAGATCTATTATGTGCAGGTTCAACACATTTACATGTATGCGGTGACGAAGAAGGTTGCAAAGGGGCGGAAGGAAATTTGTTGTATTTTGCACAGGTTCTCATGTATACTTGAGTGGAAGCTCCTTCTAATTGTTTCTTCAGTGTGGCACGAGTTTAAGACTAACACACTTATGCTTTTGTAGTAAGAATTTGGGTTTTAGGTCGGTTCGGCCACCCACATGCATTTCGTTGTCACTGTGTATGGATGTTCTTTACTTGTTGAATTGTTTAAGTAGAAGAAACAAACATAATTGTTAAGTAATAAACGAAACGAAGAGTAACGCATAGTTCGAGCCAAATAAACTAGTGTGGCCTTGCCACCGAGTTGAATAGTCGTGGTGCCGCAAGTCGTTGGGAACGTTGGATGATTCCACCATCCAACCGAAAGTTCTCTAGCGGCCTGACAGGTAGTATCATAGCAGATTCAGCTCTTCCCCACTATTGTAATCAAAACAGTTGTGAAGGGGGGCGCACTTGTTGAGAAGTCAGGTTGTTGCGAAGGCAGTTTTGTGGTGTGACAGAAGTGAACATGATCGCAGAGTTGCAAAAGTGATCACAAACAATATATATGTGCGAAAAGAGTGACAGACACATGATGGAGGTCATGACCGATGACAGAATGAAGTTGAACCTTGATGAAGAATGGTGGATGAGCATGGAAGCAGCGGAAAAAATCTTAGAGAAGATCAAGTCAATCACCGCATGGTGGGATTCATTAGGTGAAAGACGGAATACTCCCTCAACGAGCGAAGATTGCCAAGTCTCAAAGTTAGACTTGCCCAAGGAGGGGGAAGCCATGTCCACCATTGCTATCATCACAGAACAACCACATTTATTTGAAGACATCAGTTCTATCACATGTGAAGTGTGTTCAAGTCACCCTTTCGCAAAGTATTGTCCAATGACTAAGCAAGTCAGTGCATGGCAGGAGTCGTGCAATGAAAAACTCATGCACAAAATCAAATCTTTGAACTCAACAAGGGGGGAGTCACTCACGAAGGAGGACGCCCATGATAGAGGTGGAATCACAACAAAGAGGCAAGTCAAATTACTTGACCACAGAGGTAAGCCAATTCGTTGCTTCTTGTGCAACCTTAACCATTTCGCAGTGCGTTGCCTATTGAAGGAACAATTGGAATGGGTGGACGAAAACCAAGTGCAACCTGCAAGGAAGGAACTCACAGCCTTGGGTGAAGTACGTCAACCGCAGCCAAAACCATCAAAGGAAATGGTGGAAGGGTTAGAGGAGTTGACGAAGCGTCTGGACGAATTCAAGGCAAGGGACCATGGACATCATTCGCAAGATAGAGAATTCAGAGTTTGTTTTGTGGATGCAACATTGAGTGGGATGAAGGTGGCATCATTGGTTGACACTGGAACGACTCATAGTTTCATAAGTGAACAGATTGCTACATCGCTCCATTGTAAGTCTAAGGGAAGTATGGTTGCATTCAAGGTGGTAAAATCAACGGTGAAGTCGTTGATAGGATTGTTCATTCTGCACCATTGAGAGTCGAGAGTTGGTTTGGCACTTAGGATTCGATGGTGGCTCCATTAGATGATCACGCGATGATCTCAGGGCAAGATTTTCTCAAGTATGCCAAGGCGGTTCTTCTGCCACATGAGGGTTGCTAGGTGTTCTTGGATGAAGCCAAAACGTCAAGTGTGCCCATGATGACGAAGAGAAATCTTGGATGGAAGCCCAGGAGTACTGCGATCAGGTTGATTGAGGGAGTTTGTGAAAGTGTGGAAAGACCTTGTGACGTGGTGCAACAACAAGAGGTGACTCCGACCATGGGTTCTTTGGGTGTCATGAATCAAGAAAAATAAAGTAAATGAATGTTGATAGCATTGGAGATATTGGAAAAGAATATCTTGGAGAAGACAAACCAATTGTGGAGCCTGTATGACCAGAAGCAAGTTCATGAGGATGAGTTGAAGTCGTCCATCACAACACTTGCAAAAGTCATCACATAGGAAACGCAACTCGAGTCACCATGTTGCCACAGGTTCGCAGTGAAGTTGAAGAGGATTGGTTAGATGACTCACTTGCACCAAAATCTCTAAGTGTTTAGATGAAGGAGGGCACAAAGGCACTCACTTAGTCAGTTTTGGAGGATGCGAAGGAAGTGGGCGGAGAAGACCGAGACCCTGCAGTGATCGTAAACTTTTGCAAACGAGCGATAGGGATCTATGACTTTGATCTTGATGTGAAACGACTTAAGAAGTTGGGTTGCTCACTGAAGGAAGTTATATTGGTCCTAAGGTACTTGCGCACGGAACATAGCTCAGACACATCGTTCACCCAGAGCCTTGGTGGTGGCTTCTGAGAATACTTAATCTATTGAGTAGTTTGAGGATGGGCACGCTGCTTAAGAAGTGGGTAGTGCAACCTTAGGTGCCTTGGTGAAAAGGTGTCGTAGCAGAAGTTGAAGAACGAAGACAACAATTGTTGGGTTGCAAAGGACGACGGTCAACACAGTTGAGCACAGAGAGTGGTTGGCCAGCTTGGCAGCAGTTGTAGAGATAGGTTGAAGACTTGGCAGATTTTGGGCAAAGGGGAAGAAGTTTGTCTTTAGCTAAGAGTTGGACAAAGAGACAAAAGTTGCAAACATATACGACTTTGTGGACGTTTGGATGTGCATACTCATAGATTAGATGCGACAACTAGACTAATCACCTTAGTAGTATGAGATATAGGAGCTAGTTATGTGCCGAAGCATGGACTTGAGTTTGGAGTATGGAGGCAACGAAAGTCATGAAATGTTCAACACTTGGGAAAATTTGGCAGTCATCACAACAGGAAACAACGACATGTAGCATTGAGGACAGAGTTGCAGCTTTACCTAGAATAGTGTGAGACATGGCGTGCAGTCGTAGATGACAGTTTGGTGTATAGGTCAATGCAATGAAGTTGGGTTGACAACATTTGTTCTATAGGAAAATGTCAGGGAATGAGATGCACTTACACACTAAACCTAGCAGAAGAGAAGAAGAATTTAATCAAGAACATAAATGACAAAGAAATCACACAATACACAGATATTTTACCCTGGAAACCCAAACTGCGAAAACCAGCATTCCTTGAGCGTTCTACTCTCTTATTGTCTTATTCAATCTGAATAAAAGGCCATATGTCTAACCTTGGTCCACACCTAAGACAAATTGACATCATACCCTCTTGCCTGCGCAAGAACAACCCTATAGCCAATTTGTCTTACATCTGCATGGCCAACAACCTACATCTAAATATTTCTCTAAAGACTAGCTATCCTACGATTCATTCACTATTCTTTATTAGCCTTTACAGCCTTACAACACACCTCTTTATAGGCTTTACAACATGTAAGACCCTAAAGACATGGCGTCCAAAAAGGGTTACAGATTCATGCAGATCATTGGCTACAAATCCTACAACTCTAGAGATTTTGTTACAGTCGACTCCAATTCGTATTACCAGACAACTACCAATTGGCCTTCATTCAGTATTAAGTCGATCGGCACATGCTCGCCTGTCGACCTCTTGTTGGTTGACCTCTTCAACTTTTTGTCAATGCCTTTACCCTGTCGAACTACCTCGACCTTCGACTTTGACTTTACTCGATCGACTAACCTCGACCTTCGAATTGTTGTCAATCTACCTCGACTCTCGACCTACTATCGATCCACCTCGACTAGACTTTCACTGCAAAGAATATAACAACCCAACATTCTCCCACTTATTGTCTTCTTTGCTGAAACCAGAAGATTTCTGAACTTTCATTCACAGACCCAAGGAAGCAATGCCCATTGCCTCTCTGCACCAAGAGAACTTCACAACACGCACAGACTTCGTCAACAAGTTTGTTATGTTTTCCAACATATCTACTTTCTCCAGTAGCACTTTGTTACTTTCCACCATGTCTCTTACAAAATGGTTTTGTACATCAATGTGCTTAGTCTTTGAATGATAAGCATGGTTCTCTGCCAAAAATATCGCACTTTGACTATCACAACTTACTTTTATAGCTCTCTGCTCAAACCTAATTCCTGAACACATCCTTTGCAACCATACCGCTTCTTTGCTTCCATGAGTGGACGTCATGTATTCAGCTTTTGTTGTTGATAAGGCTACAACCACATATCGCTTACTCATCCAACTTATTGCTCCACCAAACATCTTGAAGACATATCCGTTGGTCGACCTTCGTCGATCCAAATCTCCAGCCCGGTCGACATTGACAAAGCTATGTACATTTAATTTACCACTATCACCTCCAGGTCTTCCTTGGTAGCATATAGCATAGCCCTTCGTGCCACACAAATACATGAATACTCTCTTGACAGTGGTCTTGTGCTCCTTTCTAGGTGTCGACATGTACCTCCTCAACACTCCCACTACATGGGCAATGTTTGGTCAAGCGCAAACCATCGCATACATTAGCCTACCAACAATACTTGCATAGAGGGCATGTGCCATGTCCTCTATTTCTTCTTGTGTCTTTGGGCATTGTTCAACAGTTAGCCTTGCTCCCACAAGAATTGGCACCTTCACTGGTTTGCAATCCTACATGTTGAACCGTTTCTGAACTATTTCAATATACTTCGTCCGATTCAACCAGAGTTTTCTAGCGGCTCGATCTCTCTTAATCTCCATTCCCAGAATGAAGTTAGTTGCACTGAGATCCTCTTGTAGATTTTAACCTTATACAATATTTACTGCAAACAGATTTTCAGTAAAAGAACAGAAAATATACAATGGCAAATACACACATTACACAGATTTTTCCCCTGGAAACCCAAACCGAGAAAACCAGCATATGTTATATTCATTTATTGTGATACATTGTTTACAATACAATATAATATAGGAGCCAACGACATCCAAAACCTTAACCCAATGATCTAGATTACTCAACAACCATAATTCCTTAACCGGAAATAGAAAAACGTCGACAAAAACCATGTGCCAAAAAACCGCCCAACAATGGACACGAAATTCAAGGTGACACGAAAAATGAGAAAAAAAATGTGACATGCTTCTCGAGGCAAAAAAAATATTCTCGGGGGCGTTGCCCCCGAACCCCCCCGTAACCTAGCAGACACTAGTGCTAGTCGTGCAAAGAATATAACACATACCCAACACCTTCATGTCGAACTTGGAGGATAGTTGCTTCTTCACCTGCTTTATTACGTCCATGTCATTTCCAATCAGCAACATGTCATCAACATACAAAGCTACACATATGAAACGCCCACCTTCTTCCATGATATATGCAGTGATCAGCGTTGTTGCTCACAAATCCCAAACTAAGGATGTAAGTGTCGAACTTCTGGTACCACATCCTTGACGATTGCTTTAGATCGTAAAGGGATCTTTTGAGTTTGCACACCAACTCTTGCTTGCCCTTTACTACAAAACCTTTAGATTGTTTCATGTAGATTTCTTCTTCCAGGTCCCCATGTAGGAATGTTGTCTTCACATTCATCTGTTCTATTTCCAGATCGAATGTTGCAACCAGAGACATTAGTACTCTAATGGAAATTAGTTTTGCAATAGGGGAAAAAATCTCACCGAAGTTGACTCCCTCAACTTGGGAATAACCTTTCGCTACCAGTCGAGCTTTGAACTTCTCGACTTCCTGCAACATTCATCTTCTTCTTGAATACCTATTTTCTACCGACGGGCTTTCTTCTACTAGGTAACTTGACTAAATCCCGTGTCTCATTCTTGTGCAAGGATTCCATCTCTTCGACCATGGCATCCTTCCAGAGTTTACCCTCTATCGAGTCCACTGCCTCACCGATCGACTTGGGCTCATTGTCGATGGCAGTTAACACGAATGTGAAACAAAATTCGGGAAGACTATACCTTTAGATTGGTTTTCTTACTTTTAATGACCTCCTTACCACTAGAGTTTGTTGTTCCACCTCTTCCTCAGATTCAGTTGACTCATCTAAATCATCTTCTTCGTTCCTTAGTTCAAACCGCATCGTCTCAGGATTATTCTCAGTCTGAACAACTTCTTTAGGCTTGGACTTACCTCCGACTTCTCTGAAGACCACATCTCGACTATACATTGTTCTCCTTTATGCATGATCCCAAAGCTTATATCCTTTCATTCCTTCTTTATATCCAATGAAAACACATTTGACTGCCTTTTTGTCCAACGTGCTCCTCTTTTCCTTGGGAACATGCACAAATGCATCGCAGCCAAATACTTTGAGATATGCAATTGAAGGCTTCTTGCCCAACCATACCTGATGTGGAGTCATGTCGACTAGTGCCGACAAAGGAGACATTCACCAAATTTCTTGCAGTTTCGATTGCCTCGGCCCAAAATTCTCATGCGATCTCTGCACCACTAAGCATGCTCCTTACCTTATCCATCAATGTTCTGTTCATTCTCTCGGCAACTCCATTTTGTTAAGGGGTACATGGTGTGGTATTTTGGCATGATATGCCACACTCCTTGCAGAACTGATCAAATTATTTTCCATGGAATTCACCACCGTTGGCAGTTCTTAGCACCTTAATCTTCTTATTTGTCTGGTTTTCTACAAGAGCTTTAAACTCTTTAAATTTCTCGAAAACCTTTGATTTCTTCCTCAAGAAACATATCCATATCTTCCTAGAAAAATCATCTATGAAGGAGACATAATACAAGGATCCACCAAGTGAAGGCACTATAACCAAACCAAACACATCATTATGCACCAATTCTAGAATCTCATTTGCCCTTGTCGCTCCAGATGGGAACCTCACCCGACTTTGTTTTCCATATATGCAATGTTCACAAAAGTAGACTTCTAAACCACATTCAGGAAAACCTTCGACCATAACTTTGTTGTGCATAGCTCGAAGTCTTTTTTCTCCAATGTGTCCCATCATCTCGTGCCATAGCCTGGTCAGGTCGATTTTATCATGTCTTATCGAGTCGGTTTGTACCGACTCATCCCGAGTTGAGTCGAAGTCGAGTCGACTTCAGGAGCAATGATGTTGCATCCAGTCGAGTCGACATTCCCTAGCAGCTTGTATAGGGTTCCAATCCGAACTCTTTTCATTAAGACCATCACACCTCTGACCATCTTACACAAATCCTCCTGAAACAAAGTGTGCACTCCAGCATCACTCATCTTACTGACAGATATCAGATTTCTTGCCAAACCTTAAATGTGTAGCACAACTGGAAGGGTTTTTTTCCTTTCATCCTACAGTATCAGTCGAACTCTTCCTTGTCTGACAATTTTGGTTTTTGATTCGTCCCCCAAGCACACATCACCTCCATCATATCGTTCATACTCACAAAACCATTTTCTATGTGGTGTCATATGATAGGATGCTCCTGAGTCGTTCAACCAAACGCCTTGATCCGACTGTGTACTGGTCGATGCCAGGTACACATCACCTCCCTTATCTGGGTTTGCCTTTCTCTCAGTCAACTACTTCTCGTTGGATCTCGTACTGACTTCCATCGCCCTCGACTTACAGTCCTTTTTGTAATGCCCACTTTTACCGCATTTCCAGCATCTTCTTGTCGACTGAACCGGAGATTTAGATCTACTCTTCGACTTAGACTTTCTAACAGAGAATTTGTCTTATCTCTTTCAATCGGTTGACCTCTCACCACTAAAGCATATTTGGCCAATCCTTCCACGTTCTTTCTTCTCATTTCTTCTGACAGTAGAGAAGTAACCATGTCTTCTAGCGCTAGTGTGGTTGTATTGCTCCCTGTAGTCACGACTAAGCTTTCCCAAGAGTCTGGCAAAGAACATAATAGGCTTATACACTTCTCCTCCTCAGTGATTTTAATATCCACAGACAATAACTGGCTTAAAATGGTGTTAAACGCATTTAAATGCTCAGACATCGAACTGCCATCACTCATTCTCAAAAGATACAGTTTGTTTCTGAGAAACAACTTACTTACTAAAGATTTTGATTGGTATAAGCTTCCTAGCATGTCCCACGATTTCTTGGTCAAATCTTCCCCTGAGACATTTAACAGTATCAAATCTGCAAGACAAAGCCAAATCGTACTTCTATCTCTTCTTTCGATTTTCTCTCATTCTTTCGTCGACATGCCTATTGGCTGGGTACCTGGACAGACCGTTGTCCATTGTTCTCGATCTACAAGAAGATCTTCCATTTTAAGCTTCCAAAGCTCAAAATTTTGGCCATTGAATTTTTTTATCTCTATTCTTCAACTGTTCGCCATTCTTTACCATGATCTTTAACATAATTTATGACTTACAACTCTTACTATACCTAGGGTTTAGTTCTCATATTCAAGATTGGTAAATCAAGATCTGATACACACGTCAAAGCATAACACAACTCTGATACCACTTGTCAGAAAATGAGATGCACTTCCACACTAAACCTAGTAGAAGCGGAGAACAATTTAATAAAGAACATAAATGACAAAGCAATCACACGGTACACAGATATTTTACCCTGGAAACCCAAACCAGGGAAACCAACATTCCTTGAGCGTTCTTCTCTCTTTTTGTCTTATTCAATATGAATAAAAGGTTACATGTCTAACTTTGGTCCACACCTAAGACACAATCGACATCATACCCTCTTACCTGCAAGAACAACCCTGTAGCCAATTTGGCTTACATATGCATGACCAACAACCTACATCTAAAGATTTCTCTAAAGACTGGCTATCCTACAATTCGTTTATTATTCTTTATTATCCTTTATAGCCTTACAACACNGCCTGGTCAGGTCGATTTTATCATGTCTTATCGAGTCGGTTTGTACCGACTCATCCCAAGTTGAGTCGAAGTCGAGTCGACTTCAGGAGCAATGATGTTGCATCCAGTCGAGTCGACATTCCCTAGCAGCTTGTATAGGGTTCCAATCCGAACTCTTTTGATTAAGACCATCACACCTCTGACCATCTTACACGAATCCTTCTCAAACAAAGTGTGCACTCCAACATCACTCATCTTACTGACAGATATCATATTTCTTGCCAAACCTTAAATGTGTAGCACACCTGGAAGGGTTTTTTTCCGTTCATCCTGCAGTATCAGTCAAACTCTTCCTTGTTTGATAATTTTGGTTGTCGATTCGTCCCCCAAGCACACATCACCTCCATCATATCATTCATACTCACAAAACCATTTTCTATGTGGTGTCATATGATAGGATGCTCCTGAGTCATTCAACCAAACACCTTGATCCGACTGTGTACTGGTCGATGCCAGGTACACATCACCTCCCTTATCTGGGGTTGTCTTTCTCTCAGTCGACTACTTCTCGTTGGATCTCGCACTGACTTCCACCGCCCTCGACTTACAGTCCTTTTTGTAATGCCCACCTTTATCGCATTTCCAACATCTTCTTGTTGACTGAACCGGAGATTTAGATCTACTCTTCGACTTAGACTTTCTAACAAAGAATTTGTCTTTATCTCTTTCAATCGATCGACCTCTCACCACTAAAGCATATTTGGCCAATCCTTCCACGTTCTTTCTTCTCATTTCTTCTGACAGTAGAGAAGTAACCATGTCTTCTAGCGCTAGTGTGGTTGTATTACTCCCTGTAGTCAGGACTAAGCTTTCCCAAGAGTCTGGCAAAGAACATAATAGGCTTATACACTTCTCTTCCTCGGTGATTTTAATATCCACAGACGATAACTGGCTTAAAATGGTGTTAAACGCATTTAAATGCTCAAACATCAAACTGCCATCACTCATTCTCAAAAGATACAGTTTATTTCTGAGAAACAACTTATTTACTAAAGATTTTGATTGGTATAAGCTTCCCAGCATGTCCCACAGTTTCTTGGTCGAATCTTCACCTGAGACATTCAATAGTATCGAATCTACAAGACAAAGTCGAATCATACTTCTTTCTCTTCTTTCGATTTTCTCTCATTCTTTCGTCGACATGCCTATTGGTTGGGTACCTAGACAAACCGTTGTCCATTGTTCTCGATCTACAAGAAGATCTTCCATTTTAAGCTTCCAAAGCTCAAAATTCTGGCCATTGAATTTTTTTATCTCTATTCTTGAACTGTTCGCCATTCTTTACCATGATCTTTAACATAATTTATGACTTACAACTCTTACTGTGCCTAGGGTTTAGTTCTCATATTCAAGATTGGTAAATCAAGATCTGATACACACGTCAAAGCATAACACAACTCTGATACCACTTGTCAGAAAATGAGATGCACTTCCACACTAAACCTAGTAGAAGCGGAGAACAATTTAATAAAGAACATAAATGACAAAGCAATCACACGGTACACAGATATTTTACCCTGGAAACCCAAACCAGGGAAACCAACATTCCTTGAGCGTTCTTCTCTCTTTTTGTCTTATTCAATATGAATAAAAGGTTACATGTCTAACTTTGGTCCACACCTAAGACACAATCGACATCATACCCTCTTACCTGCAAGAACAACCCTGTAGCCAATTTGGCTTACATATGCATGACCAACAACCTACATCTAAAGATTTCTCTAAAGACTGGCTATCCTACAATTCGTTTATTATTCTTTATTATCCTTTATAGCCTTACAACACTCCTCTTTATAGGCTTTACAACATGCAAAACCCTAAAGACCTTGTGCCCAAAAACGGTTACAGATTCATGCAAATCATTGGCTACAAATCCCGCAAATCTGGGGATTTTGTTACAGTGGACTCCAAGTCGTATTACCAGTCGACTACCAGTTGGCCTTCATTCGGTATTTAGTCGGTCACCACATGCTCGCTTGTCGACCTCTTGTTGGTTGACCTCTTCGACTTGTTGTCGATGCCTTTACCCTTTCGAACCACCTCGACCTTCAACTTTGACTTTACCCGATCGACTAACCTCAACCTTCGACTTGTTGTCGATATACCTCGACTCTCGACCTGTTGTCAATCCACCTCAACTTCGACCATCAATCAATTCACCTCGACTAGACTTTCACTGCAAAGAATATAACAACCCAACAACGAAGAGGTCAAACTGATTATGGGGAAGAGATTGTGCACAAGATAGATGAAGAGATATGAAGAAGGGAAACTTGGGGTTTCCACTTGACAAAAATTTGGGGTTTCCAACGGATTTGGTTGTAGATGGAGACATGAGTTCAGGCAAAGATGGAGATCGTGGATTTTGGAGGTGTTGTTGGGACGACAACGACTTGGAGTGGGGGAGGATGTAAGGCTTGGGACGTCTAGCCCAAGCGTGCGCACCTCCACCGTAGACCAAGATGGACGATTCGGGCAAGCAGAGCACTCAGTTTGAACAAAGAGATGAAGGATCTTCATATATGGGGAAGTTGAGGTTCCTTGGGCATGCTTCATGCCAAGAACAACTTCACCCCAAAGAACGCTTACGACAGAAGTTAAAATGTGAGCTTTACGAAACATGGGCAAGAGGTGGGCGCTCCACCGGACAAAGCAAGGGGCACTCTACCAAAACGACAAGTTACCGAAGAGCGTCAGTTGGGCACTTCGACAGACAAGACGCTCGATCCAACCAGATGTAAGGCAAACTTAAGTTTGGCAAGCTCGCTCACCTTGGGCATCTAACGTGCCAAGGGGAGTTGACTAAGGAGACGTTCGATGGATGCTTAGACAAGGGAGCAGAGGAACGATCGATCACGGGAATGACTTGGGCGCCCAAACGAAAGCTACAAGTCAACTAGGTAGAAAAGGGCACGCTTGAGTGAGTCGATCAACTCACCCAATGGATGTACGCCTCTTAGGAAAAAGTTGGCCCAAGAGTCAAAGTGGACAAGTTGCCAAACGACGCGTCGGCTCCAAGGCAATGAGCATGTCGGTTCCTAGGTTGGGTGCCTATATATGCACGATGGAGAAGGCCATTTGGGAGGCAAGCAAGTTGGAGAAAATGTGATATGAAATCAGCCAAGGTAGTGGTTATTATAGGTCGCATGGTCTCAGGCAAGGGCAGTGAATATCTCAGAGATGAGGCATGAAGGTGAAGAGTTTGTTTAGCTTTATGTCTGCGGTAATGATGAAGGTTTGCAAGGCGACGAAAAGAAGTTTGTTGTATTTCGCACAGGTTCTTGTGTATACCTGAGTGAAAGCTCCTTGTAATTGTATCTTCACTGTGGCACGAGTTTAAGACTCGGCACACTTCTGCTTTTGTAGTAAGAATTCAAGTATTAGGTTAGTTTGGTCGCCCACATGTATTTCGTTGTTACTGTGTGTGGATGTTCTTTACTTGTTGAATTGTTTAAGTATAAGAAACAAACATAAATATTAAGTAATAAACAAAACAAAGAGTAAGGCGTAGTCAAGGCCAAGTAAATTGGTGTGGTCTTGCCACCGAATTGAATAATTGTGGTACCGCAAACCTATGGGACCGTTGGATGATTCTGCCATCCAACCAAAAGTTCTTGAGTGACGTGACAAAAAATCTTTCATATTTATCAAATTAATATATCTAGACCATTAAAAAAATTAAAAAAAATATAAAAATAAAAATCTAATTTAATATTTAACTCCTCAATTTATAGTTTTTCATCTCCCTATTTTAATTATTAAAAGTTAACTATTTACTTTAAATGATCAAAGTAAATATCTTAAATGTATAGAAATTTTCCTCTAATAACAAAGGGGTTATTATAAATAACCATTATGTTAATATCAAGTTTGATAAAATTTCATTTTCCCATCTTCCAAACTTCTATTTTCCTACCCATATACTTTATTTTTATATACTTTATTTTTATAATATATATAATAAATTAGCACAACACTTTTCATATAAATAATATACCGGTTCTAACCTGTATCATTTCAAATACTTTATTATAAACATGTTTCTTCACCAAAATCAAACCAAATCACTAAACAATGAACCCTAAACTCCCCGAGCTTCATTCAAAAGCATACAAAAAATTTACATCAACCCTAAACTGGGCCCAACTTTATTCAAAACAAAATTAAAATGCCAGACTATGTAGCTGAAATTGCACCATAATCCTTGGGGTTTTTGAATGCGGCCTCAAGGCTCAAACACAACCTTTTACAGAGAGGCATATTTCCATAACCAAACGACCATGTCTAAGGTACCCCGGTTACTCGTTTTTTATTTCATTAACAGACGCTCGCTACTGCGTTAACAGAAGCTACCAACGACCAAAGACATTAAATCCTGAGACTCTGAGCTCCAAAAATACCTGGCAAATATCGCAGCGAGAGAGCTTTGGCGATGTTCCGATAAGAGACAATCTCTTGTGTTTGCTGGCAAAAGCTTGTTGGCCTTGTGGACTTTTATATCACACTCCGCGCACAAAGCAGCCTCATCTGTACAACATATGAATGAAGCAGGTGCCTTCTCGCAGGCATCGCACTGGATCTTCACGATAAGACTCAATCCTCCTCACTAAAATTTAGCACACGTCCATACATAAAGCTTCTCAAACCTGGAACCACATTAACTCATCGTCCCCGTTCTCGTTGATCCAATCTTTCTCGGGGAGTCAGAGTTCACAACACGAAACTCAGAGAACTGGGCAGATACAGAGGATTCAGGAGCCAAAAATCTTGAGGATCCGAGAGATGGTACGGAGCCAGAGAACCAAATATCTTGGAGTCATAGATATGTAGAAGGACAGCTGCAAATAGGAAAAGTCACAGCCACACAAACTCGAGGAAGTGCCGATCTTCACGTAAAAATGCTACCCTCCGATCCTATCCACACAACCAAGACTTGTGGGCTCCCAACCGTGCCTGTCTCTGTCTATATCTGTTTCAAATTAAAGTGTTGTCAGACTGGGGACCATAATATTCTTCGTGCCTGGCCCTTCTGCACCTAGTCTGCAGCCTTGAGTTCAATTTCATTGATGTCTCTTCGTACACCTTCGCAATCAGAAATCTATCCTCCTCCCTCTGAGCATTAATGGCTCTTTTATAACACTACCCTGGGCTCTGTCAGTTCATTGCAGGATTTTTTTTTATCTGGGGTTCATTAGAGATCTGCAATCTTGCATAGCAGTAGCATGACCCTGTGTAGAGGTTGTTTCGTATTAGCACTCTCCTTCTAATCTACTGCCTCTGGCATTAATGGCTCTTTTATATAAAGGTTGTTTCATATTCCTACTCCCTCTGGCATTAATGGCTCTTTTATATAAAGGTTGTTTCATATTCCTACTCCCTCTGGCATTAATGGCTCTTTTATATAAAGGTTGTTTCATATTCCTACTCCCTCTGGCATTAATGGCTCTTTTATATAAAGGTTGTTTCATATTCCTACTCACTTTGGCATTAATGGCTCTTTTCTAACAAGGTTGTTTCATATTAGCACTCTCCTTCTATCCATAGCCCTCTGGGCATTAATGGCTCTTTTAAAACACTACGCTGGGCTCTGTCAGTTCACTTTTACTTTTTATTTGGAGTTAATAGGAGATCTGCAATCCTGCCATAGCAGTAGCATGACCCTATGTAAAGGTTGTTTCAAATTAGCACTCTCCTTTTATGTATGTTTATGTGGAAATCTCATCCCTAAGCTTTATAAGGCATTAGAATCTTCTTACATTATAACTCTTTCGAATCTTCTACATAGATTAAGGCAGCTGCATAATACATATTGTTTAACCAGGCATATGTTCTTCTGGAGAACTCAAGCCCAAGCCTTCTGACCCCTTAGAATCTTGTTACATATACATAGAATAAGGTGAGCGTTCCAGGTTAAGAGAATTGGAAGATATTTTTATGTAGTAATCTGTGAAATTTAACATTATATATATTTTTTTAAAGAGTGTTCTGAGTTGTTGTGCTCAGTATGATTGTTATATGAAATATCCATTCTCAAGTAGCTGGCATCACATTTCCAAAAATATAAAAAAAACATATAAATATTCCTGTTTGAACTTTGAACAAATAAATTTAAAAATCCTGTGCCTCACATATTAGCTAGTTATTGGGATTAATAAGCATTAGTATAAACAAATATTAAGATATTTTGTTTTTAACAAGTTAGTTATATTTCACTTCTGTTTTAACAAATAAAATTAAAAATCCTGTACCTTACATATTAGCTAGTTCGTGGGATTAATAAGCATTAATATAAATAAATATTAAAATATTTTGTTTTTAACAAGTTAGTTAGTAGCACGAGGGTTAGTTTAATTGGTTTATATTTAAAAGTGAGTTTTTCATATTTGTTGTTGATCACTGGTTTTACTTTCTTGATTTCCTGAAGCCATACCTGTAATCATGATCGAGAATTAACTTTATTTTTCCCATGCTTTCTATTTTTACTTTATAATATTATGTTTATACTAGCACAGCAGCTAACTCTTTGCGGTACGTGTAATCAGTGGTAATGAGTTTGAGGTGTGGTAACTATGTTAATCATTTAAACTTGACAATTATATGGTCTTATGGTAATTTCTTAATATGATTAGGTAAATGTGAAAAAGTAAACAGGTTAAAGGCTGCGTTCATAAATGCAAGGAAGTTATAGGAGGACTACTAAGAATATGACTGCATCTTCAATTGTTAACCATCAAATTAAGATTTTAGATTAAAAGACTATTAATTATGCTCATTTCCAATAGGTGTACGCCTTTACTACTCAACACTATACTGTAGCCAGAAAATACTCTTTTTCAGGGAAAATGTAATTCTATGGCTTACATATAAGTCAGTCAAAAAGTTAAAAAAAAGTTCACTTCAAATTTAGGTAGGTTAATTTATAAATTATCAATGAGATTTCTTAATCAAAATAATTAATATTTAAAAAATAAAAATAATAATCTTAATAAAAAATTTAATAAATATTTGAAATTATCAAATCTTAAAAGTATAAATAACTTTTATAAATTTTTAGATTATCATACTCATTTGCGTACATACCAAAAACCACTACACCCAAATTACATGTTTGTCCTTTTTAAGCTGCCTATACCATTAAGTACCACACCCAGATGGCATATCTCTCAAATTTGCACATCTCTCAGCTTGCAAAGTTATAAGCATCCTCACACCTGTAATTTCAACGCAATCAATTCACTCACAGCTACACCTATTTGTTCTGGAATTAACTATATCCATTCGTTGGGGGCTTTTAAAACAGTTTCTGCATAACAGGAAGGAAAGAACATGCGCATATTCGAAGAATTGTTTCTGGACATGAGCACTTTGGGCATAATAAGAATGCATTAGAGCACTGACTGAATTTTATATGTAGACATATATTTACCTATAATTAATTAATTAAAAATAAAATCAAAATCAAGAATGCATTCAAGTACTCACTAGACTTTATATGCAGAAATATATTTCTTTATAATTAATTAAAAATAAAATTAATATTTTTATTAATGTGTAAGTTTTATTTGATAATTGTTAATTGCGTTTAGTTTTAGTGGTAGGGAAGAATATTATTACTTTTTTTACCTGGATTCAATTCCAACATAATTCATAAGGAAAACCACACAATTTGAAATAACTTATTGGTGGTTCATAAAAGAGCAGACTTTCACCTCTACCAGATGTTTTTGAATCTTAAATTCTTAACATGTTTACTTTACTTACATCTAAAGAAAATAAACTCTCTAAATCATAATTCCATACATAAAACCAAAATACAATTTAAGTTACAATTTTTAAACTAAATCACTCATCTAATTCACTCAATGAGTTTTGTACATAATTTTCATAGACTGTAAAACACACTTGGTTTTTCTGACCTACAAAGATTTATTAACCTTTTTTTTTAAACCAAAATTTAAACTAAGTCACTCAAAGCATTGTTCTGTACACAGTGCGCACTTGGCTTTTCTTAATACAAAGATAAAAACAAAATATGCAACGTTCCTGAATAATTTGATCGTAATGTTACCTATTTCGAATTTAACTAAACATTTTAATATAATTAACCTGTATAATTAATTTGAAATACGATACCAAATCAATCGCTAGAAAAAACAAATCATTTAACAAACTAAGTTCTAAAGATTTTAATAAGCTAAGATTCTAATAAATTAAGATTTTTTGGGGATATTTATCTGAAATCAGGTCAGAAATTGTTAGATTCGTAGATTTAAGTAATTATTTCTGTAGAATTTAAATGCTCTGGAAGTTTTTCAACATGTTTAATCCATTTCTAAATATTTAGATTTAAAAATGAATTTTGAACTCCAAAAAATAGTGATTCATGTAAATTTATATAACCAAATTTCCATAAAAAAAAACCATTTCATAGAACTAACCAATACTAATTAAAAAAAATTCATATAAACCCTAAAACAGCAAAAACGCACAGAGATTTTCTCAAAACAAAATTAAAATGCAAAACTATGCAGCGTTCAATTTCACCCTAGTTGGGAGTTTTGAACGCCGCGACAATATAAAGCCTTATACAAAGGAAATGTGAAGGGAAGCTATCAAAGAGCAAAGACATAAACCCCTGAGAATCTAATCTCGAAACGTACCTGGCAAATATCGCAGCGAGAGAGCTTGGGAGAAGTTCCGACAAGAGCCAATCTCTTGTGTTTGCTGGCAAGCTTGTTGGCCTTGTGGACTTTTATATCACACTCCGCGCACAAAGCAGCCTCGTCTGCAAAACATACGACTGAAGCAGCTGCCTTCTCGCAGGCATCGCACTGGATCTTCATGATAAGATTCAATCCTCCTCACTGAAATTTAGCACACGTCCATAAATTAACTCAACGTAAAGCTTCTCAGATCTAAATTCACATTAACCGGTCGTTCCCATCTTCGTGGACAAATCTCGCTCAAGAAAACAGAGTTCAGAAGAAGAAATTCCAGAAACGGGGTAGATACAGCGGATTCTGGAGACGAAAAATCTCGGCGGCTCTGAGAGATGGTACGGAGAGAGAAAACCAACCTATAGATAGGTAAAAGACAGCTGTCAGTAGTAGATGTCTCAAGCCACACAAACTCCTCCTATCTTATCCACCACACAGCAAAAACTTGTGGGCTCCCTCCTCGTGCCTGTCTCTGTCTGTTTTAATTTAATGTCTGGCAGACTGAGCATCATATTTTTTCTTATGGCGTAGCTTGCCTATATCTGTTTAATTTAATGTCGATATCTGTTTAATTTAATGTCGGGTAGATTGAACACCAGATTTTGTTCAGATTTATATCATATTACGACAAAAAAAAATCTAAAAGATCGAATATTTAGCGAATTCTTTAAATCTTAGTTAGATTTCAGTTTTGAATTTTGGTGGTAATTTTTTCGGTTTGATTTTGTTCGAAATTAGGTGATGAATGATTAGATCTGTAAATTTGAGTGGCTAAATTTGTATAATCAGAATACCCCGAGAAAAATAACAATTTTATCCAAATTTACATTACCAAATTCTAACCAAAAAAATCAGAAAATAAAACTTTTAACCAACCCATGAATCTCTTCATACCTCCACATTTACAACTCTATCCTCTCACTTTGACCAACAATGGCCTCTCTCTGTTCATTTTAGTTCAAGATTTATTTTATTTGAAATCAAGAAAATATCTTTTCTTCCCACGCTTAGTGCGCGTGTGTGGGCCTCGTGGTTGTTATGTGTCATGTCAATAATGCAAGTACCATTGAGATGGTAGCCTGACCCAATGTAGAGATTGTGTTCCGTTTCACACTGATTGTCTATGTATATTTTCCGGGGAAACTCATGCTTGAAGTTTCATGACTCACTAGAATGTTCTTCTTGCACATATAATTATCCTTCTGCTTTCTTACACGTGTCAAGTTAGTTGTCCATATTCTTTAACAGCTAAATGAAACTGAAAAGAATCAAATATTTTTATCCATTATTTTATATATTTATGAAATTTAAAAATATACTTGTTATATATTGATATCATCTATTAATTAAAATTTTAAGTTGGTAAAGTTAATGAAAGTGAAATGTTATTATTTTTATATTAAAACTTAATTTCCAATATAATATAATGATGAGTCCACTCAAATTAAATTTGATTTATCAAATAGGGGATTATTTGGATTTGTTATTAAAATTGTTAACAAGGTTATTAAAGATGTTTATGATTAATTATTAAAACCAAATAAGATAAATATATATAAATCCATAATTAAAAGAAAAAAAATGTACTATAAAATTTTATTTTATAAATCAAGAGAGGTTTTTATATCTATCTAAACTTTTTTTTCAACGAAAAAAATACGCTTTATATTCAAAAGGATATAAAAGTGTAGGTTGTTATAACAGGTCTAACACGAGGAAATACAAGCATTATGCCGAAGAATCAAACATTCTACACAAAACAAAAGGAGTACTAGTCCCATCATGACCAAAATCTATCCCATGGATAGGCATCTCTCAAGTCCAGGGTCTTTCAAAGATTTATCCTCGAGGAAGGTCCCTCGTTACCTTCTTCCCATCTTGTAAAATGTATGTGGCCTGAAGGCAAAGATAGCGCTTTTTTTGAAAGAATATCAGCCTCAATGTTTTCCTCTCTGTAGATGTGGGAGAAAGTAATATGATTGAGCAGCTGGGTCGCTTCACGAGTTCTCTCCTTCCAGCTCATCAGGTCCGCAACATGGAAATCAGTGCGCCCGTTCAACCAATCAATGATAATTTTGGAGTCACCAGCAGTAAAAGCTCATTTATATGTAATCGACTTGCCAGAATACAAGACGCCCATGCTCCCATGAGTTCAGCTTTCATATTGGATCCTTGCCCGCAGTTTAGTGTCCACCGGTAACTCGTCTGAGGGTTTATGGCTATCTTCCCTCCAGCCCCGCAGTATAAACCATCGAGTTGCGTCGCTCCATCGAACCAGGCCACCACTCTATCAAGTGGAACGGTATAGATGGACCTGCAAGGTGTTGAAACTGGTGGCTGAATTCTGCCCACTGTCATCTCAGCGATGATGGAGCAGGCCACTCTGTGAAAAGAAGGTGGCTTATCCTCAAACAATGCAGCGTTCTTGTTCTTCCATAAATGCCAGCAAAGAAGAATCGGTAGCTTCACCTGTATCGATGAGACCCTCGACCAGTTCTGGAAGCAAATAGATGGGTTGGTACCTGTCCAAGTGGATGAGGGCGAAAGTGCAGGGGTTATGAGTTGCCACATGGATCTGGTAAATGAGCAATCTATGAATAGATGTGCGCTCGTCTCTAAATTTGAATTGCAAAGACAAAATCGACTGGGCCCCTACCAACCCCGAGCTTGAAGATTCGGCCACAGCAGAAGTTTGTTTTCAATTAAAAGCCAGGCGAAAAGTTTCACTTTGAGCGGACAGTGGCTCCTCCAGATCATGCCATGCCCTCGCTCAGTATTTTTAGTCCATCATTTGGCAGCTAGAGCGTCGTAGGCATTTTTTGCGGTAAGAGCTCCGGACCTGTCCCCTCCTGTCCACAAGAGCGAATCGGGTCTATCCAGTAAGAGGATGCCCGATTCCAAAAGCCTACAAGTATAACCATTCCATTCGGCTGCTAGTTCTGCGCCCATATCAAGCTCGTCACTCCTGAGCCAACAGTCGCTTAAATGACCCCCACTGTGAACAGATTTGAATTGAAAAAGGAAGAAAAGATTTTTACGATGTAGATGTTCCAGCAGATTAGTGAAAAGTAATGCATGCTTGCCCAATCCCAGCATACTGTCCCTGCCCACTTCAATTTGATAACCATTTCCAGGCTTCCACGAGAGCCATTGGAGAATGATGGGAAGGGTCTTTAACAGATGTTTCCAAGTATGGGAGCCTTATGTGGGTCTCTTAGTGGCCGATCTGAGCCAGAGATGAACTGGGATCTGAGGAAAGTATTTTGCCTTTATAACCTTACTCCAGAGGCCAGGCTTCATGAGAATGCGCTAGAGAGTGTTTGTCGAGAGCACCCTTTGGAAGAAGGGCAGATTCTTGAGTCCCCAACCGCCCATTTTCTTAGGTTTTGAAATAGCCTCCCAGTTGCATAAATGATAACCTGTCAATTTGCTGCCAGTCCACAGAAAGGAGAATATAAGTTGTCGAATCGAGCTAAGAACTGTGGCCGGGATTTTTGCTAGCGCCATCCAATAGACCGAAAGGCTTTCCAATACGGCTTTTATGAGAATATATCTCCCTCCTAAGGAGAGAAGCTTGTTACACCAGTGATGGATTCTGCTCTCAAATTTATCTAGAAGCCAAAGCCAATCATTCTTGGAAAATCTGGTGGATTTGATATAAAATCCAAGATAGGAAAACCCCTGCTTTAGGTCTGCTGCTTTAATACCGAACAAATCTTGCAAATTTGTTCAGATAGGCTCATGTATGTTTAAAGCGAGGAAGAGGGATTTTTGAAGATTTATCACCAGTCCCGAAGCTGCGAAGAAGGTACTAATGATTGAGTGTAAAAGAGACCATTCCGCAAGACTGGCCTTTGTCAAAATAAGCACATCATCTACAAAGAGAATATGTAAGATGTGTGACATTCCTGAGAAATTTACTCCAGTTAGATGGCCCTCCGCTTGACTAAATTTGAGTAAGATACTGAGCGCTTCAAGGGTTAAGATAAAAAGGAGAGGTGATAGCGGGCATCCTTGACGGAGCCCTCTCTCACATCGAAATGTTTTAGTGGGTTCCCCATTGATCAGAACAGCCATAGTAGCCGAGGAGATACAACCTAAAATCCAGTTGGTAGTGGCCATCCCAAAACCGCTCTGCAAAAGAATAAGGTGCAAAAAGTTCCAATTGACACAGTCAAAAGCCTGCTTGAGATCCAGCTTGAGAAGTATGGCTTGTTGCTTTTTAGAATCTAATGTGTGAATGCATTCCTGTGCGACACCAACAACATCTAAAATCTGTCTACCTTTCAAGAAGCCAAGCTGCTCCTCTGATAGATCTTTGGAGAGTATAGGGTGAATTCTATTGGCAATAATCTTGGATATTAGTTTATAACATAAATTGTAGAGAGAAATGGGACGAAAGTCTTTGAAATGTTTAGGATGATTGGATTTAGGAATCAAGACTAAATAAGTGCTATTTAGCAAAGGATTTATCACCCCTCTCAACCGAGCATCCTTCACGATGTCCAGCAGATCCTGCCCCATAATATCGAAGAAATGAAGGTATAATTCTACCGACCAACCGTCGGGACCAGGACTCTTTTCTTTTTTGAAACCCTTGAAGACTGCCAAAATTTCCTCCTTTGTACAGAGGGATTCCAGTGCAAGTGTCTCCTCAGCTGACACCATATTAGGGAAGCGGCTCGCTAACTCCACCTGTGCATTGAGGCTTGGAGCATTAGAAACCTGAAAAAAAGCATTAAAATGATTAACTGCAACTGCTTTGATTTCTTCCTGGGCATGATATGTAGTGCCATCCTCCTCTTCTATATCCCACAGCTATTTTTTAGATCTACGTGCACTGGCAAAACGATGAAAGAACCGAGTGTTTTTGTCACCCCCAATAAGCCAAAGCATCCTGCTCTTTAATCTCCACCTCTCTTCATATTCACGCAGGAAGGTTGATCGGTCTCTCTCCAACTTTTTGATTCTATAGTTGATGTCCGGATTGTCAGGATTCTGGAAATGTAAACGGAGCAGAGCTTCCAGCTCCAAGTCGATCTTGTTAATGGCGGCCTGTTCCTCAAGTTTTTTTTCCTTTAGCCATCTAGAAGTTTGGTGCCTTAAAAAGGTTAATTTTTTTATCAAGTTGCCTTGAGGGTCACCAGGCACCGAACCAGTGAAATCCTCCCACGTCGATCTGACCAAACTGTTAAATGATACCTCCTTTAACCACAACGGGTTAAAAATGAATGGCTGACCTCTCCCATAGCGGCCCAAACCAATCTGAAGGCAAATGGCCGCATGGTCTGATAAAAAGGGTAGGTTTACCCAAACACGTGAGCTTCAAGACGGTGAAAGCACTTCATCAGAGACAAGAAAATGATCTAAACGCTTGGCAATGTTGTCCGGTCCTTGTCTACCGTTTCTCCAGGTGGGTAAAAGCTCGGTCGGTTTCAGATCAATCAGATTGTTCTTATAAAAAATACGATTAAAGAATCTCATGTGTGGATCAATGATCGCTTTTTCACCCCATATCTCCAAAGGGCTAGTGGTTAAGTTGAGGTCACCTGCTATGATAAGGTTATTTGCCGCTAATAGTCCGAGATCATCCAGGCGCTCCCAAAAGGCCTTGCGATCAGTACAAGGGCCGTATACATTGAGAAAATTGAGAGAAGATCTTAATTCAAAGCAGTGACCAGTAAGAAGAATCCCCCTAGGATAGAGCATCAGTCTAAGATCAAAGAGAGAAGGGTCCCACGCGGCCAGAAGTCCTCCCGAGGTGCCCACCGAGCTCGCCGCGCAAATCAACCATTTTGGTCTGAGTCGATGCATGAAATGCCTGGCAACTGAGGCATTGACGAGTGTTTCCTGCAGAAAGATAATTGTCGACTGTGTTTTCTCCAGTAGTCTTCGCATGGAGGCAAATTTCGGGGCTCCTCCGACCCCTCTTATGTTGAGGGAAAGTAAAATCATGAATTACCCCTAGCAAGGGCTTTTAAACCTCTAAGTGCCCCTTGATTTGTGACCGTAGCAGAGTTCTCCGATGCTTTTAGACCAGACAGAGTCTTTCTGCGAGCACTTCGGGTTTTCAACGGAGAAAGTTCAAGCCCAATACCTCTAGACCAATGAGGTTCAGTTTCTGATGTTGTAGGAAAGTTTGAGGAGGATGGGTGATTCGAAGGAGGTATGTTTGGTTGTATTATAGCATTTCCAAGATAGGTAGGAATAGGTATGGAGTCAAAAGGAAGAGAGTGGGTTGAGGTAGTTGTCGGAAACAAGGATTCAAGTTGTGTATCCGATTGGCTCGGTTCAGTGTAACCAGGTAAAGTAAACGGGTCAGGAGTATCAATTATGGCTACTGTAGGTGGGGATACCGAAACCAAAGTGGAAGGAGCTGAGTGTAAAGGTTGAGATGTAGGTGCTAGACAAGGGAAATAGGCGTTGCCAGTGGGAGCAGGCTCAACTGTGTGGGGAAGAGATGTGGGGTTAGATGGAGGCGAAGCCTTTGCTTCTGAACCCAAGATCTTTTTCTCTTGATTAGCAATGAACAGTTTGTCCCAAGATGAGAAAGTATTAAAGAGTGAGGAACAAAGTAGATGAATCTTACCAATTAAGGAATCATCAGAAGGATTAGAGTCACGGCCATCGATCGGTGTCTCCTCTTCAGTCAACTGGTTTGGTGAAGAGATGTAACCATCAAAGTTTGGCTCCTCTGTTGGATCCAAAACGATGTCTGGTGGTGGGAATCTGTGGCAGTCCCTCCTCAAATGCCCGGTTCTGCGGCAAAAGGAGCATCGAAAAGGGATGCCAAGATAGTCCAGGAGTTGTGAGATCAGTTGGTTACGCCAATCTATTTCTAAGATTTCTAGAAGTCTAGTCTGGATGTCAAGTTCCACGTAAACCTTGGCCATTCTTTTGTCTGTCTCTGCAAGAGAGTTTGCATCCACCCTCAAAAAATGCCCTAAGGATGTCCCAATAAGTTCCAGCGCTTGGTGGTTCCAGAGTTGTAGAGGGAGACCAGGCAGTAGGACCCAGACATGCCTGTGGCTGAAGAATTCAGTAGAGGGATTGAAACCTAGCCTCCATCTTTTGAGCATGAGGCTACCTTCATTAATAGGCTAGAACTTGTCCAGAATGAGAGTCGAATCCTCTGGCTTATTAAAGATAAAGCCTATCCAGCCTTGTTGCAGCAAATGAATCTTGGGGATGTATCCCAGAATAGGTTCCCAGTGGCTAGAAATCCAGACATCCAAGTTCTGCTTACATTTTTCTTTGTAAGCTAGTCTTCCAACCAGGGCGCACAGGGCCAGGTTGCACGCGTCTGTAAGACCTACATGCATGCCAAGAATAAGTTTAGGATGTTTTAGCTTGGGCTTCCAGACTCGTACATGGAATTTGTGTAAACCAGGTTTTTGAGAGGTAGGTCCGAAGTTGGGGAACCTCGCCTCTGGTCTGTCTCTTTTCTGGTTTGACCCTGCCAAGCTAAGCTTCTGTAAAATGGTTGGATTAGCCTTTACTGTGGAAGCCTATGGTCCCTCGACAGAGACTGACGGGTCTATTTGGGCTTTTGAAGGAAAAACCTGACTTGAGTTACCACTGAAATGTGTATTCACTAGCTGTTGGCTCGACAGTAAAGCAACTGCAGTATCAGTGGGGTCAGGGCTCAATCCTAAAGAGGCTGTCATCTTTTTCGTCCTAAAATGGTTGGAGCAAAGCTCATCAATCGAAGCCAACAATTTCGGGTGGTCCCATGGGTCCCCCATGTTCCTAGCAGGAAGGTCCAGGCTGAATAGGCACACTAAAGAAGCTTCTGAAGAAGACCAAACAGAGACAAGGGAGAAACCCAAAGGGCAACAGGAGCCGGAAAAGAGGAAAGCAGTTCATACCCGTTTTTGATTCTGACAGGTCAGTCTGACTAGATAAAAAGAAAGGGAGCCAGCAAACCCAATGCAGTGCAGTGGTAGGTTGGATTGCGAGCTGAAAGACTATGCAAAGACAGGTCGATTCAGCTGGATAGTCATAATAGTGGACAAGTTGGGAACAAGAAGAAATCGGGCAATGAGACCGAACAAAGACAGGTCTACCGATTTATTCAAAGCTGGGAAAGGTGGGGACAAACCGAGGTCACTGCTGGATACTGCACTGTATCCCAGTCAATAGTTTGTAGGAAAACCACAGAGACAGACAGTCCAAGCCGCTGAGAAAGAGACCGTCCAGAAAGTCGAGACAAGCTCAGAAAGGTCGCAGAAAAGGTGTTGTCAACCAGACCAGCATCAAAGCATCGATGGTGTCTTCAATGGTTCAGGGGGCTGCGAGCTTAGTCCCGGCTGTCAAGGGTGCCAAAACTGCAATATACCAGTTCAAATCGTTGTAATCGCTCGCCATCGCTTGGTCCCTTGAATTCCTAAAGAACTTCATATTTGATATATATCTAAACTTGATACTTTGAAGTTTTGGAAGCAAATTTTAATTGTAAAAGTAAAGAAAATAATATAATTTCTTTGAAGGATTGAAATTTCTACCTTAAAAGGCAATGGATAACATTCCACTTGTTCCTCCTACAGAGCATGAAGCTTTTTCTATGGAAGACATAGAGTTTAGGGTTAATCGGCTAGCAAATGGGAAAACCAAGGACATTGAACAGATGGAATTTTTAAAATCGAAGGGTTTATCCTCATCCCTCACATACACAAGCTCTTTAATCATGTAGGGCTTTCCTAAACCCTTGATGCAAAGCCTCATTGTACATATTTTTAAAAGTGGGAATAAAAACATTCCCTCTGATTATAGGACCATTATGATTAGAAATTGTACATAATTATTTTGGAAAATAAGATTAGCCCATGGCTAGAAAGCCACATAAAAAGAGTTAAAGGCCACACCAGATTTAGGAGATATCATCCAACTGTGGACCACCTTATTACATTTAGGATCATTGTGGAGGAGTACCACAATAATAAAAAAAATATCTTGTGATGTTTCATTGACTTTAGAAAATCTTTTGACACAGTACCTAAGACTAACCTTTGGGATAGGTTGGAAGAGATAAAAGTGCCTTTCGAGTTGAGGATTGTTGTTGTAAGTTTGTATGAGAATGTTATTTCCAAGTTTAGGAACACCGAGGATTGATTAGAAAAAATTAACTCCAATATTGGAACAAGCAAGGTTGTCTCTTATCCCCTACCCTTTTTGGCATATACATTGACAAGTTAGAAGATTGTTTGGAAGAAGCACGTTATGTTGGCTCAACTCTCGTTGGTATAGTCATCATTCTTCTTCTTTACATTGATGATGGTGTTCTTATGGCAAGGAGTCCCCACAATCTTGGCACGTAACTAAGAATCCTCAAGGATTTATGCTCCAATACAGGTATGATTGCTAATACCAACAAAACAAAAGTCATGATAATTAAATCCGATAAGATCACCTACGATACTTTTGTATATGACAAAAACAACTCGGACGAAGTGTCTTCATACAAATGTCTCAGAATCAGTATTCACCACAAGCTCAATTGGAATTATAGCATTGAGAAAAGGATAAAGGGAGGGTGGAAAGATTATTATGGGCATGAAAAAAATTGTAAATCAATAGATCTTTGGATATGGGATAAGAAAAAAATCCTCTTTGAGACTCTCGTTACTCTTGTTATTTTATATGGATACGAATGAATTTTGGGGATACAGTATCTCTAGAGAGTCATGGAGAAAGATAATCTCAAATTCAAAAGAATGTTTTACCTATAATCTCAAAATTAAAGGAAATACACCATATCCTCACGAGGTCTCCACCTAGTGAACATGTGACATAGCACATGTGTTCGTGGGATATTAAAGTATTACCCCTAATTTAACTAGATATTGAAAAATACCTCCCAAAATCGTTTTGTTGAAGCCCCTTTCCTATACATATTTCCAATAAAAAAATCTATTGTCACTAGATATCCCATATTTTTACTAGATTCCCTTTTTTATAGACCCCAATACCTATAACCCCCTCGTACCCTACATCACCCCCCAATAGCTATAATATATTGACCCTAGATTTCATAAGATATTGGTCAAGAAGGTGAAGTCTTCGTGCATATCATATCCTCCTCTTGCAAGAATTTTTTTCCCCCATTGAGAGTATGTCTATGACCAGATACCCAATGTATAAGAACAAGTTAAACAACATGGAAGACAAGAGGCTTCCTAAAATTGCTTAAAACTCTAACCAAAATCAACTAAAGCAAGGATGGCATAAGGATGTCCAATCTTGGCTAAACCATTAGAGAATAAAGGAAGAGATAATATTGCAAGATAAGGATAATATTAAAAATATTATTACATCAAAATTTAAGGAGAAAATGTAGAGGGAAAAATAAAATTAAGATATTATAAGGGGGTAATCCATCCTAATCTAGAAGATAAAAATTATCTCTCTATTTTAACAAGTGTAAAGAAGAAAATAAACATTGCTAAAATAAGAACAAATTCACATGAGCTTCATAGTTAAACATTGCTAAAATAAGATCAAACTCACATGAGCTCCATAGTCAATTCCCAAAACCTCGCGGGATAAAAGAGTATGTCACATTTGTGACACTAAGAGGGTTGAAGATAAAAAACCCTTTCTCTTAGATTGTCTAGCATATACCCATATTAGATCTCAATTTCAAAAGATTTGTCACACTACCAACCTTCCTAACCTTTAACTCAGAAAAACTATGGTGATATTGGAACACTTATCTTAATGTTTTTCAAGCACATAAATCAAGTTCTAAAGAATTCCAAGTAATCCCTTGCCTTTTTAAGATCGATAGACCAATCATAATCAATTACAATATTTAATCGGCATTTGTTTATTAAGAATGTGATTTTGATTAAATATTTAATATACAAACATAAAACAAGTAATATTAAAGATAAAAAGCTTCTTAAGATTGCTTTAAACTCTAGATAAAGTCACTTTGTCACTTACTTTATTTATACAAGTACAAAACAACTATTAAGAAAATGCTTCAAACTCAAGTCAAAATAGTGTGTGGCTTAAAAGGGATTGGCATAATGATGTTAAGTTTTGGCTAAACCATTAAAGAATATAGGAATAGACACTTATCACAATATTGATACCATTAAAAATACTTTCACATCTAAATTTAAGGAGAAATTGTAAGTGATTGGCATAATGATGTTAAGTCTTCGCTAAGCCATTAAAAAATATAGAAAGAGACACTTATTAGAATATTGATACCATTTAAAATACTATCACATCTAAATTTAAAGAGAAATTGTAATAAGCATAAGATAAACTTAACATATTATAAAGAAGTAATAACTTTAATTTAAAAGATATAAAGTATATTTATGTTATAGTTAGTTTAAAGAAGAAAATCAATATATTAAAATAAAAACT
>JZKD02S1626885.1:129888-161476 GCA_000966675.3 Picea glauca | reverse complement strand
ATGCCTTTTGGCCTTACAAATGCACCTTCCACATTCCAAGGGTTGATGAATTCCATTTTCAAGCCCTTCCTTTGAAAATTTGTGTTCGTATTTTTTGATGATATACTAATCTATAACAAATCTTGGGAGGATCATGTGTGACATGTTAACAAGGTACTACAACTACTAAAGGAGAAACAACTATATGTCAACCATCCAAATGTTTCTTTGGGGTGAAGGAGGTAGAGTATTTTTGTTATATTGTATCTCATGAAGGTGTCAAGGTAGACCCTAACAAGATTAATGCCATGATGGACTAGACGATTCCCAAAACATTGAAGAATCTTAGAGTATTTTTGGGTTTGACAGGTTACTACCACAAGTTTGTTCGGCACTATGGAAGAATAGAAGCACCTTTAATGACAATAACTAAGAAGGATGCATTTTCATGGACTCCAGAGGAAACTAAATATTTTGAACAACTTAAAGAGGTGATGTGAAAAGCTCCTGTCTTGACCACTCCAGACTTCACAAAAACCTTTATTGTGGAATGTGATGCCTCGAGAAATGGAATTGGTGCTGTCCTAATGTAAGAAGGAGGGCCCCTGGATTTTTAAAGTCGACCACTCAAGGGAAAGGAGTTACACAAACCCATTTATGAGAAGGAAATGATGAAAATACTACATGCATTGAAGAAATGGTGTCCTTACCTAATAGGTAGGCACGTCAAGGTCAAAACAGATCATGATAGTCTTAAATACTTCTTGGAACAAAGACTATCTTCATAAGAACAAAAAAAATGGGTGACCAAGATATTGGGTTATGATTTTGAAATAGTCTATAAAAAAGGGAAGCAAAATGTTGTAGCAGATGCACTCTCAAGAAAGGATTAATATGTTGAGGCCTTTCTCTGTGTTATCTCGATCATCCAACTTGATTGGATAATAGAAGTAAGAGATGAATGGAAGAATGACGAAAAAGTGTGGACTCTCATTCAAAGTTTACAACATGATTCCAGTGCATCAGATACATTTACGTGGAAAAATTATTCACTATGGTACAAATATCACTTATATTTATGTAAGAAATACCAACTTAAACAAAAGGTACTAATGGAATTGCACACCTCTCCAGTAGGAGTGCACTCAGGATTTTTGAAAACCTACCATAGGGTCAAGAAGGAAAATTTTTGGGATGGCCTTAAAACTGATGTTCAAAGGTTTGTCGCATAATGTTTGGTTTGCCAACAAAATAAGGTGGAAACAATTAAGACCCCAGGTCTTTTACAACCATTAGCCATCCCAAGTCAGCATTGGGAGGAGGTTTCCATGGATTTCATAATAGGGTTACCAAATTCTGAAGGAAAGAGTTTCATCATGGTGATTGTTGATAGACTCACCAAGTATGCACACTTTTTTTCACTCTCTCATCCCTTCAAAGACAGTACTGTTGCCACCACATTCATGGAGATAGTTCAAAANAATGACACCATTTATGGCACTCTATGAATACCACCCTCCTTCCATCACTTCTTCTCTAAAAGAAAAATCTAAGGTTCAAGTAGTGGAAGATCACATCAAGCATCAACAACAAGTTTTCCAAATCTTAAAGGACAACCTGACCATGGCACATAATCGCATGAAACAACATGCAGATCAACATCGTAGTGAAAGAAGTTTTGAAGTAGGGGATTGGGTGTTTTTAATAGTACAACCATACAAACAAATTTCCCTCAAGAAAGCCAATAAGGATAATAAATTATCACCAAAGTACTATGGCCCTTATAAGGTGTTGCAAAAGATTGATACTATGGCATACAAATTGGATTTTCCTGCATCTTCACAAGTACACCCAGTTTTCCATGTTTCATGCTTAAAGAAGGTTATAGGTGACAAGTTCCTAGTTCAAACTATATTGCCAGAACTTGACGAGGAAGGAAAAATCATATTGGAGCCTGAATCCATCACTGACACAAGAATCCACCAACTAAGGAATAAATCCATTTCAGAGTATCTTGCTAAATGGAGGAAACTATCGGCTAAAGATTCCACTTGGGAAGATGAGTCTTTTATACAGAAGCATCCAGAGTTACTCAAGCATTGCAGACAACACTTATCTCAAGGGGAGGGGAATGTTAAGCCCTAAATAATGTCTCATTACCCCTTAATTAGGGCATATTACATTAGTAATATTATTTTATTTATGTCAGCTCAAGTCCATTAGTTGTAATTGTACCTCCTAGTCTCCTATATATACCAAGGAGTCATTTTCATTTGGAATCATCTTGTATTTGGACATTTATGTGGGGTACAAGGAGGTTTCCCCCTTGAAGAGGCTTATTCCCTGAAATTCTCTCTTTTTCAAGGCGTTGAGTACTTGTTCTGAGGTTTTTCTATGCTATATTGATATTTGGTTCTTAACATCCACAGATCATGATATAAGTGGAATTTTCATCCAAGTATTAGTCTCCAATGTTCTTCAATACTTCAACCACTACTGGTGACATCCTTGGGTAGGGAACATAGAATACAAGTTTATATAATGGAGCTAGAAAACCATCACATATGAGAGAAAAATGATACTTACAATTATGTTTCCATAAATCGTTAAACTAAACATGAACATGTGGTTTTTCAGGTGACCAAGACCATCCTAGTCCCATCCAAGAATCACAAGCACAAACTACATCTAACAAATAAGAAGACATATATAATTTTGGTGGCCTTGTTAGTGTATTATACATAGCCCTTCCTATTGTCTTTGACAATGAATTAGACAAAATTGTTTCCCAATAAAAAGTATTTCCTCTTTCAATAATCTCATGAATCATAGGTAGCCATGAGGGTTAGCTCACGTAGTTTGAGCCAGACATGAGATCTCTCCCCCAATGATCAGTTGGGGGGGGTCATGAGTTTGAATATATTGATGCCCTCGGGGCAAGTCTCTGTAATCATGGCCGACAATTTACCCCATTTACCATCCAAATACCATGGGGAAGTACTCAAATGGTTTTGCGTGAGGATTTCCTTGGAAAAAAAGATCTCATGAATCATAGGTACCCAAGAAACTTCTATATGAATTGAATCTTTTTCACCATATAACTTGCCTATTAGCTGAGTGGCCCATACATATATCGATATAAAATGATTGGTAGGAAAATACTTGCTACTAAGTTCCTTAAAATCCCCCCCCTTTTCATACCAATCTACAAGAATATCATCGCAACTATGAGTGTTGGTCAATTGTTTTAACCAATCATTTGTAAAATAAATCTCAACTCTTGGCATTTTGTAATAGGCTTCAAAATCAATAGATGAAAATGAGTCTGTATTTCCCTTGTTCATTCAAAATCCGTTTGGTGTTGACATCTATGTTTTTTAATCAAATATCATATCATTTCCACACATAGTAAAACATGGGCTTTGGATGTAGCATTGTGTATATCCGACTTCTTCAAATTTTGCACAATTTTTTGTTCTTCTTCTTCTCTCTTGTTCAAATCCTCATTTTCAATGGGAAAACATCTCCCATCTTTGACTAAATGAAATAACTCATTGTAAGTATCAACACAATAAAACCCCATGGTATAGGATGTGTCCAAGTATATTGGCAATTTAACATCTTTGGCAGTGTTTGAAATAGGTTATTTTCCCCTGGTAGATTTTCTCTCCTTCTTGGATGAAGATTTAGCTCTCGAAGCAATTTTCCTTGGAGCGAGGGTTATTTCCTTGACATCTTTTGTTATCAAAATGGGATCATTGGGCTGTTTGGTAGCCATCTTCTCCCAAGTTACCTTTTATATTCTTTTGTAAACTTTAGGGGGCATATAAAAATACACCTGCGTTAGTTGACAAAACAAAAGACATGCAAAAGTTTAACTTTGAAAATACATCTTCTCTTGAGTTACCTTTTTTGTTCTTTTGTAACCTTTTGGGGTGCATATAAAAATACATTTGCATTATCCGAAAAAAAAAACATGACATGCAAAAGGTTAACTTTGAAAATCATAACCACAATCATGTCAAATTTTGCTACAATAGTTTGAATGAAGAAAATAATTTTGAAGGTAGAGAAGTATTAGCCTTGATTTAAGATATATTATGTCAATATTGTAAATAGGGTTTAAGTCTTGCTCAAAAAAGAGGTTTCATCTTTGAATGGAACTCAAGGTTTGAATCAAGCTAAACTTTAAAATTCTTAGGGTATTAGATATTTCATGCATGATGGGATTCATATTTGACACTCGGTGGTAAAAAAATATTTTAAACAAATGTCATCCAACACAATAAGGGCCAGTGACACTTTCTCATGTTGAGATAAGAACATGTTCAAAAATAAAGAAATATTTCTCAAATTAAATCATATTCAAAATTCAAATGAGCCTTGGAATAAAAATTGAACATTCTCAACTAGAGACAATGACTTTTACTACTTGAATTTAAATTTAAACGATATTAAAATACAATGGGTCCTATGTTGGAATTGAACGTGCCATTTTAACATGTATGTAATATTTCGAATTCAAAATCATGAATTCCCATATAAATACGAGGTTGATGTTTCTAGAATGAGTATTGTTAACCCCTCTCACCTAGGGGAAACTATATGAGATCATATATCATGGCCCACAATGAAGTTAGTGATTCTGATGTTGATGACAATCAATATTCTCCATAGACAACAACCCCCTCGGATGCCTTATTCCTCATCAACATATTTCATCACACCTAATCAACATGGTTAATTGGAAGACGATGGTCCAAGACATTATGGGGTGCATTAGTCCTAGTTTCATATAAAGTTTCATATTTAATGCATTTTAAATGTGAGTGGGGATCATGGGTTAAAGTTGGATAATGAATCATAAGCTCAAGAGTTATTCTCTTTTCCTTGTTTCACCTTGGTGACCATCATTAGTGTCTTAGTCTCGTGTTGTCATTCTCGGGTAATATAGGTACTACTGAGAGGTTTTGATAAGGGTAACATAATGTTCTCCCCACACTTAACACTTTCCATCCTTGGGCCTTCCGCAATGTACTTAAATTTAGCATGACTATCACATGTACACCGAAAAGGCTCGTGATTCATCCTCCTATGAGAAGAAGGGATATAATACCAAGGTTGATGCAACTGCTATAAAAATAAATAAAATAAAGATTGTTATAAAATAAAGAAATAAATTTGTGATAATGAATGACCAACTTTAAAATCCAATGGACATATTGAGCTCTACCCCATCACTATGAGGCAATCACTCCTAGTATTAATGCATTGAATGCATATCAATTAAATGGAATTAATCCCAACAAGAAAGAAAAGAAAAAATAAAGTGCTTGAAACCTAAAAAATGGGACTTGCAATGCATAAAATGAATATGAAAAGGAAATAAATGGGTTTGGAATACACACACTACAGAGGAAAGGTTATCTCAAGTAGTAAGTGTTGCCTCTATAAAGGCTCTCATGGAAATGTACCAAACATGATACCTTGCATGTTAATGACTCCATCACCATGAAGTAACCCCAACACATTTTTATCTACCATACTTACGCTTTGTTGGGTATTCTCGGGAAATATTCCTCTACCTAGGTACTCACACACCTAAAAAGGTCTTTTGATGGTCCTTCCATACCTAAACTTTCCAAATTTCATAAAGTATTCAGCTAATGTGAAGTTTGAAGAGGATATCTAATGTGTATTTCTCTTGTAGTTTCTATATTAAGCGATGACTTACCTTATATAATTATAAGGGCTCTTGTACCTTGTGATTATTGGTGTTTCTTGATTCTATAGATTTGACTGACTTGGGTGAATTTGACATGGTCTTTTGGAGCACGTCCCTATGATTTCACCCAGGGTGTTGTGCATTTTATATAAGACATAACATGTGTGATGTAGAGTGTTGGGTCATATGGTGACTTGAAACATTCATGCACATCCTCTCACATCTTTGGGACCCTGGACGATGGATACATGGGATCTCATTTTGCAGATATTTTCACATTTCTTAACATATGGGAAAGAAGCCCACATATTGGACAATGCACCCCATAGTTTGTTGGAAATTTGATGGAGGAAATTTCACTTGGACATGATTGAAAATCCTTCAGAGAGGTGATGTACCTTTGTTCCATGTTGGATGTTGACCTTTTAACCTTAGACATTGAGAATATGGATGACGATGTCATGCACTATGATGCTTTCATGATAATTGGGGCTTGTTGTTCGACAACACATGTATTCCAACAAAGGATGAAAACCTTCAGTAACCACTCACAAAACCAGATCAAATATCAACACACCAATGTTTTGACGTTGTAAAACCCCTACAGAGAAACATCCATGTCCCTAGCTAATGCGACCACTTGGAGTAGTTTATTAATGCAAAATAAAAATATTATAGAGATATTTTACAATATATTTTCTCACAATCGATCAACGACAAATGAACATGCATTCTCTTTAAATAGAGACCATGGACCAATTAGGTGTTAAGCCACATATCAATGGCCATTAAGGTAGAGGAGAATATGAATCGTTAGATCACTCTATGTCAGGAACATATCATGACCGTCATATTTCCTAACTACAAATGCACACTAAATAAACACACTAAGAAATACACTTTTACCTAACGACACATTAGACCAAGTAGATCTTAACTAACTCCTAAGTGTCTAAATATCCTAACATCCCCCCTTAAGAACAACTTAGGATATGATTGAAGGATTTACAATACTGACACAATAGGAGAAGGAAGGAGGCATTAGAGCATATCCCCCCTTGATGAAAACTTCTTGAACTCCTAACATAGATTGAATTTTGGAAAACTTCGCTTCTGTAAGAGACTTTGTGAAAATGTCTACAACTTGATCTCCTGTAGGGAAAAAAGCACTTCAATAACTTGATCATGAATGAGCTTTCTGATGAAATGCATGTGTAGCTCGATGTGTTTACTGCACTGATGTTGAACTGGGTCTTTGGCGAGCTTGATGGAATTCTGATTGTTGCACCAAAGGATGGTCATATGCTACTGCTGGAATCCAAAATCTGAAAGAATCCGTCAAACACATAAGGCTTCCTAAATTGTATTTACCATTGCTCGGTACTCTGCTTCTGCTGAAGAAAGTGAAGTAGCCTATTTTTTCTTATAGGCCCAAGTGACAGGTCTTGAACCAAGGTTGAAAACATAACTTGTAGTATACTTTCAATCATCAGGGTCGCCGACCCAATCTGAATTAGTGAAAATAACCAATAAAGGAGCCCCCCCTGAACTGTAATGTATCTTGACCTAAACTGTACCATGAACATAGTGAAGTATCATTTTAGCCACTTTCCAATGGATTTCATGGGGTGTTTTCATATACTAGGCAACAAGATCAACAACAAAGGAAAGATCAGGATGGGTATGAGTCAAGTATAAGAGGATACCAACTCCCTGACGTTACAAGGTGGCATCAACTTCAGGAGAAGTACAGGTGGCAACAAGCTTGAATCCAGACTAGAAGGGAGAAGGGGTTGGTTTACAATCGTCCATGTGAAAGTGATGAAGAAGGTCACAAACATACTTAGATTGGGAAAGAAAAATTTCTTCATTGGTTTTCAAAACTTGGAGGCCAAGGAAATAGTGCAAAAATCCCAAGTCTGTCATTTCAAATTTCTTCTTAAGGTTGGTTTTCACATGGTTTACAAGTTTTGAGTCACTACCAATAAGGATAAGGTCATCAACATAAAGGGAAAGGATTATGAGATGGATTCCTACTTTCTTGGTATAGACATTAGGATCAAAATGGAATCTAGAGAATCCAGTGGCAATAAAAAAGGTGTCCATTTTGGCATACCAATCTTGGGGAGCTTTCTTAAGACCATAAAGAGATTTCTTAAGATGATAAACAAGGCAAGAGTCATTCTGGACATAGCCAGGAGGTTGTTCCATGCATATTTATTCTTGAAAATATCCTTTCAATAAGGTGGATTTAACATCCATCTAATGGAAATCCCATTTATGTGAGGCAACAAGGGAAAGAACAAGGCGGATGGAATTAATTTTGGCTACAGGGGAAAAGGTTTCATTATAGTCAATTCCTTCAACTTGGGAAAATCCTTTGGTAACTAACCGAGCCTTGTGTCTTTCAACACTTCCATCTTATGCATACTTATTTCTGTAGACCTATTTACATATGACAAGTTTTCTTCCTTTTGGAATAAGTACAAGATCTCAAGTATCATTTTCCATTAAAGAACGATACTCTTCATTCATTTCTGTATCCCAACCTAGATGACCTGAAGCTTCTGCAAATGTCTCTAGATCATGAGTCTTTGAAACTTGATCCAAAAGAGAAGAGGATCACTGGAATCATGAATGTGTCCAATGTTGATCTGAAAGATCATCGACAAGATCACCAGTTGCTTCTCGTGTTGATCAGACCCATCTAGGAAGTGATGGAGCTAGAACTGGTGCTAGTTCAGGTTCAAAGGACTCATCTGGAGGAAGGTGAGCAGGTGGAGGTAGATTTTCATCCTCACTATCATTATCTGAAGAAGAAACCAAAAAAAAAAAAAGACACAAACGTCGAAGAAGGCACAAATTCCAAATTATGCTCGTAGGCCAAAGAAGGCACAAACATCGAATTAAGCTCACAGACTAAGAGATTTTCATCAAATTTAACNTACTATGGCATACAAATTGGATTTTCCTGCATCTTCACAAGTACACCCAGTTTTCCATGTTTCATGCTTAAAGAAGGTTATAGGTGACAAGTTCCTAGTTCAAACTATATTGCCAGAACTTGACGAGGAAGGAAAAATCATATTGGAGCCTGAATCCATCACTGACACAAGAATCCACCAACTAAGGAATAAATCCATTTCAGAGTATCTTGCTAAATGGAGGAAACTATCGGCTAAAGATTCCACTTGGGAAGATGAGTCTTTTATACAGAAGCATCCAGAGTTACTCAAGCATTGCAGACAACACTTATCTCAAGGGGAGGGGAATGTTAAGCCCTAAATAATGTCTCATTACCCCTTAATTAGGGCATATTACATTAGTAATATTATTTTATTTATGTCAGCTCAAGTCCATTAGTTGTAATTGTACCTCCTAGTCTCCTATATATACCAAGGAGTCATTTTCATTTGGAATCATCTTGTATTTGGACATTTATGTGGGGTACAAGGAGGTTTCCCCCTTGAAGAGGCTTATTCCCTGAAATTCTCTCTTTTTCAAGGCGTTGAGTACTTGTTCTGAGGTTTTTCTATGCTATATTGATATTTGGTTCTTAACATCCACAGATCATGATATAAGTGGAATTTTCATCCAAGTATTAGTCTCCAATGTTCTTCAATACTTCAACCACTACTGGTGACATCCTTGGGTAGGGAACATAGAATACAAGTTTATATAATGGAGCTAGAAAACCATCACATATGAGAGAAAAATGATACTTACAATTATGTTTCCATAAATCGTTAAACTAAACATGAACATGTGGTTTTTCAGGTGACCAAGACCATCCTAGTCCCATCCAAGAATCACAAGCACAAACTACATCTAACAAATAAGAAGACATATATAATTTTGGTGGCCTTGTTAGTGTATTATACATAGCCCTTCCTATTGTCTTTGACAATGAATTAGACAAAATTGTTTCCCAATAAAAAGTATTTCCTCTTTCAATAATCTCATGAATCATAGGTAGCCATGAGGGTTAGCTCACGTAGTTTGAGCCAGACATGAGATCTCTCCCCCAATGATCAGTTGGGGGGGGTCATGAGTTTGAATATATTGATGCCCTCGGGGCAAGTCTCTGTAATCATGGCCGACAATTTACCCCATTTACCATCCAAATACCATGGGGAAGTACTCAAATGGTTTTGCGTGAGGATTTCCTTGGAAAAAAAGATCTCATGAATCATAGGTACCCAAGAAACTTCTATATGAATTGAATCTTTTTCACCATATAACTTGCCTATTAGCTGAGTGGCCCATACATATATCGATATAAAATGATTGGTAGGAAAATACTTGCTACTAAGTTCCTTAAAATCCCCCCCCTTTTCATACCAATCTACAAGAATATCATCGCAACTATGAGTGTTGGTCAATTGTTTTAACCAATCATTTGTAAAATAAATCTCAACTCTTGGCATTTTGTAATAGGCTTCAAAATCAATAGATGAAAATGAGTCTGTATTTCCCTTGTTCATTCAAAATCCGTTTGGTGTTGACATCTATGTTTTTTAATCAAATATCATATCATTTCCACACATAGTAAAACATGGGCTTTGGATGTAGCATTGTGTATATCCGACTTCTTCAAATTTTGCACAATTTTTTGTTCTTCTTCTTCTCTCTTGTTCAAATCCTCATTTTCAATGGGAAAACATCTCCCATCTTTGACTAAATGAAATAACTCATTGTAAGTATCAACACAATAAAACCCCATGGTATAGGATGTGTCCAAGTATATTGGCAATTTAACATCTTTGGCAGTGTTTGAAATAGGTTATTTTCCCCTGGTAGATTTTCTCTCCTTCTTGGATGAAGATTTAGCTCTCGAAGCAATTTTCCTTGGAGCGAGGGTTATTTCCTTGACATCTTTTGTTATCAAAATGGGATCATTGGGCTGTTTGGTAGCCATCTTCTCCCAAGTTACCTTTTATATTCTTTTGTAAACTTTAGGGGGCATATAAAAATACACCTGCGTTAGTTGACAAAACAAAAGACATGCAAAAGTTTAACTTTGAAAATACATCTTCTCTTGAGTTACCTTTTTTGTTCTTTTGTAACCTTTTGGGGTGCATATAAAAATACATTTGCATTATCCGAAAAAAAAAACATGACATGCAAAAGGTTAACTTTGAAAATCATAACCACAATCATGTCAAATTTTGCTACAATAGTTTGAATGAAGAAAATAATTTTGAAGGTAGAGAAGTATTAGCCTTGATTTAAGATATATTATGTCAATATTGTAAATAGGGTTTAAGTCTTGCTCAAAAAAGAGGTTTCATCTTTGAATGGAACTCAAGGTTTGAATCAAGCTAAACTTTAAAATTCTTAGGGTATTAGATATTTCATGCATGATGGGATTCATATTTGACACTCGGTGGTAAAAAAATATTTTAAACAAATGTCATCCAACACAATAAGGGCCAGTGACACTTTCTCATGTTGAGATAAGAACATGTTCAAAAATAAAGAAATATTTCTCAAATTAAATCATATTCAAAATTCAAATGAGCCTTGGAATAAAAATTGAACATTCTCAACTAGAGACAATGACTTTTACTACTTGAATTTAAATTTAAACGATATTAAAATACAATGGGTCCTATGTTGGAATTGAACGTGCCATTTTAACATGTATGTAATATTTCGAATTCAAAATCATGAATTCCCATATAAATACGAGGTTGATGTTTCTAGAATGAGTATTGTTAACCCCTCTCACCTAGGGGAAACTATATGAGATCATATATCATGGCCCACAATGAAGTTAGTGATTCTGATGTTGATGACAATCAATATTCTCCATAGACAACAACCCCCTCGGATGCCTTATTCCTCATCAACATATTTCATCACACCTAATCAACATGGTTAATTGGAAGACGATGGTCCAAGACATTATGGGGTGCATTAGTCCTAGTTTCATATAAAGTTTCATATTTAATGCATTTTAAATGTGAGTGGGGATCATGGGTTAAAGTTGGATAATGAATCATAAGCTCAAGAGTTATTCTCTTTTCCTTGTTTCACCTTGGTGACCATCATTAGTGTCTTAGTCTCGTGTTGTCATTCTCGGGTAATATAGGTACTACTGAGAGGTTTTGATAAGGGTAACATAATGTTCTCCCCACACTTAACACTTTCCATCCTTGGGCCTTCCGCAATGTACTTAAATTTAGCATGACTATCACATGTACACCGAAAAGGCTCGTGATTCATCCTCCTATGAGAAGAAGGGATATAATACCAAGGTTGATGCAACTGCTATAAAAATAAATAAAATAAAGATTGTTATAAAATAAAGAAATAAATTTGTGATAATGAATGACCAACTTTAAAATCCAATGGACATATTGAGCTCTACCCCATCACTATGAGGCAATCACTCCTAGTATTAATGCATTGAATGCATATCAATTAAATGGAATTAATCCCAACAAGAAAGAAAAGAAAAAATAAAGTGCTTGAAACCTAAAAAATGGGACTTGCAATGCATAAAATGAATATGAAAAGGAAATAAATGGGTTTGGAATACACACACTACAGAGGAAAGGTTATCTCAAGTAGTAAGTGTTGCCTCTATAAAGGCTCTCATGGAAATGTACCAAACATGATACCTTGCATGTTAATGACTCCATCACCATGAAGTAACCCCAACACATTTTTATCTACCATACTTACGCTTTGTTGGGTATTCTCGGGAAATATTCCTCTACCTAGGTACTCACACACCTAAAAAGGTCTTTTGATGGTCCTTCCATACCTAAACTTTCCAAATTTCATAAAGTATTCAGCTAATGTGAAGTTTGAAGAGGATATCTAATGTGTATTTCTCTTGTAGTTTCTATATTAAGCGATGACTTACCTTATATAATTATAAGGGCTCTTGTACCTTGTGATTATTGGTGTTTCTTGATTCTATAGATTTGACTGACTTGGGTGAATTTGACATGGTCTTTTGGAGCACGTCCCTATGATTTCACCCAGGGTGTTGTGCATTTTATATAAGACATAACATGTGTGATGTAGAGTGTTGGGTCATATGGTGACTTGAAACATTCATGCACATCCTCTCACATCTTTGGGACCCTGGACGATGGATACATGGGATCTCATTTTGCAGATATTTTCACATTTATTAACATATGGGAAAGAAGCCCACATATTGGACAATGCACCCCATAGTTTGTTGGAAATTGGATGGAGGAAATTGCACTTGGACATGATTGAAAATCCTTCAGAGAGGTGATGTACCTTTGTTCCATGTTGGATGTTTACCTTTTAACCTTAGACATTGAGAATATGGATGATGATGTCATGCACTATGATGCTTTCATGATAATTGGGGCTTGTTGTTCGACAACACATGTATTCCAACAAAGGATGAAAACCTTCAGTAACCACTCAAAAAACCAGATCAAATATCAACACACCAATGTTTTGACGTTGTAAAACCCCTACGGAGAAACATCCATGTCCCTAGCCAATGCGACCACTTGGAGTAGTTTATTAATGCAAAAGAAAAATATCATAGAGATATTTTACAATATATTTTCTCACAATCGATCAACGACAAATGACCATGCATGCTCTTTAAATAGAGACCATGGACCAATTAGGTGTTAAGCCACATATCAATGGCCATTAAGATAGAGGAGAATATGAATCGTTAGATCACTCTATGTCAGGAACATATCATGACCGTCATATTTCCTAACTACAAATGCACACTAAATAAGCACACTAAGAAATACACTTTTACCTAACGACACATTAGACCAAGTAGATCTTAACTAAATCCTAAGTGTCTAAATATCCTAACATCCCCCCTTAAGAACAACTTAGGATATGATTGAAGGATTTACAATACTGACACAATAGGAGAAGGAAGGAGGCATTAGAGCATATCCCCCCTTGATGAAAACTTCTTGAACTCCTAACATAGATTGAATTTTGGAAAACTTCGCTTCTGTAAGAGACTTTGTGAAAATGTCTACAACTTGATCTCCTGTAGGGAAAAAAGCACTTCAATAACTTGATCATGAATGAGCTTTCTGATGAAATGCATGTGTAGCTCGATGTGTTTACTGCACTGATGTTGAACTGGGTCTTTGGCGAGCTTGATGGAATTCTGATTGTTGCACCAAAGGATGGTCATATGCTACTGCTGGAATCCAAAATCTGAAAGAATCCGTCAAACACATAAGGCTTCCTAAATTGTATTTACCATTGCTCGGTACTCTGCTTCTGCTGAAGAAAGTGAAGTAGCCTATTTTTTCTTATAGGCCCAAGTGACAGGTCTTGAACCAAGGTTGAAAACATAACTTGTAGTATACTTTCAATCATCAGGGTCGCCGACCCAATCTGAATTAGTGAAAATAACCAATAAAGGAGCCCCCCCTGAACTGTAATGTATCTTGACCTAAACTGTACCATGAACATAGTGAAGTATCATTTTAGCCACTTTCCAATGGATTTCATGGGGTGTTTTCATATACTAGGCAACAAGATCAACAACAAAGGAAAGATCAGGATGGGTATGAGTCAAGTATAAGAGGATACCAACTCCCTGACGTTACAAGGTGGCATCAACTTCAGGAGAAGTACAGGTGGCAACAAGCTTGAATCCAGACTAGAAGGGAGAAGGGGTTGGTTTACAATCGTCCATGTGAAAGTGATGAAGAAGGTCACAAACATACTTAGATTGGGAAAGAAAAATTTCTTCATTGGTTTTCAAAACTTGGAGGCCAAGGAAATAGTGCAAAAATCCCAAGTCTGTCATTTCAAATTTCTTCTTAAGGTTGGTTTTCACATGGTTTACAAGTTTTGAGTCACTACCAATAAGGATAAGGTCATCAACATAAAGGGAAAGGATTATGAGATGGATTCCTACTTTCTTGGTATAGACATTAGGATCAAAATGGAATCTAGAGAATCCAGTGGCAATAAAAAAGGTGTCCATTTTGGCATACCAATCTTGGGGAGCTTTCTTAAGACCATAAAGAGATTTCTTAAGATGATAAACAAGGCAAGAGTCATTCTGGACATAGCCAGGAGGTTGTTCCATGCATATTTATTCTTGAAAATATCCTTTCAATAAGGTGGATTTAACATCCATCTAATGGAAATCCCATTTATGTGAGGCAACAAGGGAAAGAACAAGGCGGATGGAATTAATTTTGGCTACAGGGGAAAAGGTTTCATTATAGTCAATTCCTTCAACTTGGGAAAATCCTTTGGTAACTAACCGAGCCTTGTGTCTTTCAACACTTCCATCTTATGCATACTTATTTCTGTAGACCTATTTACATATGACAAGTTTTCTTCCTTTTGGAATAAGTACAAGATCTCAAGTATCATTTTCCATTAAAGAACGATACTCTTCATTCATTTCTGTATCCCAACCTAGATGACCTGAAGCTTCTGCAAATGTCTCTAGATCATGAGTCTTTGAAACTTGATCCAAAAGAGAAGAGGATCACTGGAATCATGAATGTGTCCAATGTTGATCTGAAAGATCATCGACAAGATCACCAGTTGCTTCTCGTGTTGATCAGACCCATCTAGGAAGTGATGGAGCTAGAACTGGTGCTAGTTCAGGTTCAAAGGACTCATCTGGAGGAAGGTGAGCAGGTGGAGGTAGATTTTCATCCTCACTATCATTATCTGAAGAAGAAACCAAAAAAAAAAAAAGACACAAACGTCGAAGAAGGCACAAATTCCAAATTATGCTCGTAGGCCAAAGAAGGCACAAACATCGAATTAAGCTCACAGACTAAGAGATTTTCATCAAATTTAACNGTACAAGATCTCAAGTATCATTTTCCATTAAAGAACGATACTCTTCATTCATTTATGTATCCCAACCTAGATGACCTGAAGCTTCTGCAAATGTCTCTAGATCATGAGTCTTTGAAACTTGATCCAAAAGAGAAGAGGATCACTAGAATCATGAATGTGTCCAATGTTGATCTGAAAGATCATCGACAAGATCACCAGTTGCTTCTCGTGTTGATCAGACCCATCTAGGAAGTGATGGAGCTAGAACTGGTGCTGGTTCAGGTTCAAAGGACTCATCTGAAGGAAGGTGAGCAGGTGGAGGTAGATTTTCATCCTCACTATCATCATATGAAGAAGAAACCAAAACAAAAAAAAGACACAAACGTCGAAGAAGGCACAAATTCCAAATTATGCTCGTAGGCCAAAGAAGGCACAAACATCGAATTAAGCTCACAGACTAAGAGATTTTCATCAAATTTAACATCTCTTCTAATAATAATTTCATTACAATGTGGTTGAACAAGTATATAACCTTTGACATATTTAGAATAACCAACAAATATACACTTCTTACTTTTAGGATGCAATTGTTTCCTTTTCTCATCAGGAATGTAAGCCCGTGCTATATTGCCAAATACACGGAAGTGACTTACATCTGGTTTAATTTTAGTCCAAGCTTCTTTCGGTGTTATATTTTTAATATCCTTTGTGGGAGTGTGATTTACTATGTAATTTTCACAGTTGTTGGCTTCCACCCAATACTTTAGACTTAATCCCTTAGATTAGATCATACAATTATCCATTTCTTTTAATGTGTGGTTCTTTCTCTCATCAACACCATTTTGTTGTGGTGTATATGGAACAATGTGTTTCATTTGAATACCCTATGTAGTGTAGTAAATTGTAAAATTATTATTCACATATTCACCTCCATTATCTGTTCTTAACCTTTGAATTTGATGTCCATATTGCTTTTCTACAAGGGCCTTGTAGGCCAAAAACTTGTCAAAAACTTCGCTCTTAAGTTTTAAGAAGTAAAGCCAAGTACGCATGGAAAAGTCATAAATTAAAGTTAGAAACACTTGCACCCATAAAAAGAAGGAGAATAAAGTGGACCACACAAATGTTGATTATTTGGGTTGGTTGTAATTGATGTCAACCCTTGAAGAAAGTCTGGTAATGAATTCTGGTAGCAGAATGGTTTGGGTAATGGACCCACATTTGTTTAATGTATAATGGTATGATTTTTAATATATTTGAACGTAATACTATTCTAGATGGATAATATATGTCATGTCATTTTCGATGGTATGTGGAACGTCACATAACTCTTCACGGTTAGAGAGTTATGGCCATGTGAAGTTGGAGAACCCTCACGAGTCATCTAGAAGCCCCAAAAGGCCAAAGCAGTCAAAGTGGTTGCAAAGAAGAAATTATTTAAATAATAAAGTGAAGTGATGAGTGTACTATAATTCAAAGTGGATATAAAAGAAATTATTTAAATAATAAAGTTAATGNTCCTAAGTGTCTAAATATCCTAACATCCCCCCTTAAGAACAACTTAGGATATGATTGAAGGATTTACAATACTGACACAATAGGAGAAGGAAGGAGGCATTAGAGCATATCCCCCCTTGATGAAAACTTCTTGAACTCCTAACATAGATTGAATTTTGGAAAACTTCGCTTCTGTAAGAGACTTTGTGAAAATGTCTACAACTTGATCTCCTGTAGGGAAAAAAGCACTTCAATAACTTGATCATGAATGAGCTTTCTGATGAAATGCATGTGTAGCTCGATGTGTTTACTGCACTGATGTTGAACTGGGTCTTTGGCGAGCTTGATGGAATTCTGATTGTTGCACCAAAGGATGGTCATATGCTACTGCTGGAATCCAAAATCTGAAAGAATCCGTCAAACACATAAGGCTTCCTAAATTGTATTTACCATTGCTCGGTACTCTGCTTCTGCTGAAGAAAGTGAAGTAGCCTATTTTTTCTTATAGGCCCAAGTGACAGGTCTTGAACCAAGGTTGAAAACATAACTTGTAGTATACTTTCAATCATCAGGGTCGCCGACCCAATCTGAATTAGTGAAAATAACCAATAAAGGAGCCCCCCCTGAACTGTAATGTATCTTGACCTAAACTGTACCATGAACATAGTGAAGTATCATTTTAGCCACTTTCCAATGGATTTCATGGGGTGTTTTCATATACTAGGCAACAAGATCAACAACAAAGGAAAGATCAGGATGGGTATGAGTCAAGTATAAGAGGATACCAACTCCCTGACGTTACAAGGTGGCATCAACTTCAGGAGAAGTACAGGTGGCAACAAGCTTGAATCCAGACTAGAAGGGAGAAGGGGTTGGTTTACAATCGTCCATGTGAAAGTGATGAAGAAGGTCACAAACATACTTAGATTGGGAAAGAAAAATTTCTTCATTGGTTTTCAAAACTTGGAGGCCAAGGAAATAGTGCAAAAATCCCAAGTCTGTCATTTCAAATTTCTTCTTAAGGTTGGTTTTCACATGGTTTACAAGTTTTGAGTCACTACCAATAAGGATAAGGTCATCAACATAAAGGGAAAGGATTATGAGATGGATTCCTACTTTCTTGGTATAGACATTAGGATCAAAATGGAATCTAGAGAATCCAGTGGCAATAAAAAAGGTGTCCATTTTGGCATACCAATCTTGGGGAGCTTTCTTAAGACCATAAAGAGATTTCTTAAGATGATAAACAAGGCAAGAGTCATTCTGGACATAGCCAGGAGGTTGTTCCATGCATATTTATTCTTGAAAATATCCTTTCAATAAGGTGGATTTAACATCCATCTAATGGAAATCCCATTTATGTGAGGCAACAAGGGAAAGAACAAGGCGGATGGAATTAATTTTGGCTACAGGGGAAAAGGTTTCATTATAGTCAATTCCTTCAACTTGGGAAAATCCTTTGGTAACTAACCGAGCCTTGTGTCTTTCAACACTTCCATCTTATGCATACTTATTTCTGTAGACCTATTTACATATGACAAGTTTTCTTCCTTTTGGAATAAGTACAAGATCTCAAGTATCATTTTCCATTAAAGAACGATACTCTTCATTCATTTCTGTATCCCAACCTAGATGACCTGAAGCTTCTGCAAATGTCTCTAGATCATGAGTCTTTGAAACTTGATCCAAAAGAGAAGAGGATCACTGGAATCATGAATGTGTCCAATGTTGATCTGAAAGATCATCGACAAGATCACCAGTTGCTTCTCGTGTTGATCAGACCCATCTAGGAAGTGATGGAGCTAGAACTGGTGCTAGTTCAGGTTCAAAGGACTCATCTGGAGGAAGGTGAGCAGGTGGAGGTAGATTTTCATCCTCACTATCATTATCTGAAGAAGAAACCAAAAAAAAAAAAAGACACAAACGTCGAAGAAGGCACAAATTCCAAATTATGCTCGTAGGCCAAAGAAGGCACAAACATCGAATTAAGCTCACAGACTAAGAGATTTTCATCAAATTTAACATCTCTTCTAATAATAATTTCATTACAATGTGGTTGAACAAGTCTATAACCTTTTACATATTTAGAATAACCAACAAATATACACTTCTTACTTTTAGGATGCAATTCTTTCCTTTTCTCATCAGGAATGTGAGCCCATGTTATATTGCCAAATACACGGAAGTGACTTACATCTGGTTTAATTTTAGTCCAAGCTTCTTTCGGTGTTATATTTTTAATATCCTTTGTGGGAGTGTGAGTTACTATGTAATTTGCACAGTTGTTGGCTTCCACCCAATACTTTAGACTTAATCCCTTAGATTAGATCATACAATTAGCCATTTCTTTTAATGTGTGGTTCTTTCTCTCATCAACACCATTTTGTTGTGGTGTATATGGAACAATGTGTTTCATTTGAATACCCTATGTAGTGCAATAAATTGTAAAATTATTATTCACATATTCACCTCCATTATCTGTTCTTAACCTTTGAATTTGATGTCCATATTGCTTTTCTACAAGGGCCTTGTAGGCCAAAAACTTGTCAAAAACTTCGCTCTTAAGTTTTAAGAAGTAAAGCCAAGTACGCATGGAAAAGTCATAAATTAAAGTTAGAAACACTTGCACCCATAAAAAGAAGGAGAATAAAGTGGACCACACAAATGTTGATTATTTGGGTTGGTTGTAATTGATGTCAACCCTTGAAGAAAGTCTGGTAATGAATTCTGGTAGCAGAATGGTTTGGGTAATGGACCCACATTTGTTTAATGTATAATGGTATGATTTTTAATATATTTGAACGTAATACTATTCTAGATGGATAATATATGTCATGTCATTTTCGATGGTATGTGGAACGTCACATAACTCTTCACGGTTAGAGAGTTATGGCCATGTGAAGTTGGAGAACCCTCACGAGTCATCTAGAAGCCCCAAAAGGCCAAAGCAGTCAAAGTGGTTGCAAAGAAGAAATTATTTAAATAATAAAGTGAAGTGATGAGTGTACTATAATTCAAAGTGGATATAAAAGAAATTATTTAAATAATAAAGTTAATGNCTAAGTGGACAAGTGGTTAGAAGTGGGTTAGCCCTAAAATAAGGAAAGTGGGTTAAGATGGTTAGAAGGTAACCCCTTGAGGAAGCTACATGAAAGTATAAATAAGAGGCAAGACTCTCTCATTTTGATCACACTTGAGCATATTGAATATATGCAAGTGAATTAGGTAACCAAAGGATATCTAATCTGAATTTTAGATGGAAGGTGAAGTAAAGAAGGTCAAAATTCAAGGGAGGATAAATTCTTTTGATGATGCTTTATAAGGTATGTTATTTACAGGTCATCTCACTATTTTCGGAACAAATGTTTTTCTAGAATGATTTAGACTATGAGTTTGGGAGACCATTGAGAAAACATATCCAAGTAGCTTTCATAAATTTTTTAACTTGTGGGTCAATGTATTTTTGGAGTTACACTCCATGGAAAATAGGGTTTGTGGCTAGTCCTGAAACTAGTCTAAAACAAGTTTCAGGTAAAAACGTCATAACTTCTTCATAACANAAGTGGACAAGTGGTTAGAAGTGGGTTATCCCTAAAATAAGGAAAGTGGGTTAAGATGGTTAGAAGGTAACCCCTTGAGGAAGCTACATGAAAGTATAAATAAGAGGCAAGACTCTCTCATTTTAATCACACTTGAGCATATTGAATATATACAAGTGACTTAGGTAACCAAAGGATATCTAATCTGAATTTCAGATGGAAGGTGAAGTAAAGAAGGCCGAAATTCAAGGGAGGATAAATTCTTTTGATGAAGCTTTATAAGGTATGTTATTTACAAGTCATCTCACCATTTTCGCAACAAATTTTTTTCTAGAATGATTTAGATTGTGAAATTGGGATACCATTGATAAAACATATCCAAGTAGCTTTGATAAAATTTTTAACTTTTGGGTCATTGTATTTTTGGACTTACACTCCATGGAAAATAGGGTTTGTGGCTAGTCCTGAAACTAGTCTAAAACAAGTTTCGGGTAAAAACATCATAACTTCTTCATAGCAGATCCAAATTCAGTAAGACAAAATGTATTGTTTAGAGTATAATCTGTAGTATTATGTGTACCATTTTCAGATCCATACAACAAATATTTTTAGATGGGAATGCTCTACAAGTTCTCTCTCTAGAATAAGCCGAAATTCAACAAGGTATGCCATTTTTGATATAACTCCTTTTCTGAGAGTTTCCAAGTAGTGAAACCTGGAGGAATTGCATAAAAGACACTGAAAAAAAAATTGTACTATTTTAAGATCTTTATTCATTACAGGTACATAGTTATGATTATTTCAAGTTAGGGTTGTTGACTAATCCAAAATTAGTCATGTGAGACTAAAGTAAAGTTTGATGAAAATGCTAGTCTCTTGTTGTTGAAGTTAAGGAAGGTTTGCATGTATGTGATCATATACATCAGGTATATTACAATGTTACAAATCATATTTGGATGATAAAATTGATGAGGGCTTTTGGTTGAGGTACATGTTGGGTACATAGTTGAGACAAGTAGTTGATGAGTTGACACATACATGAGGTGGATAGTTGATGATGTTGGTACATCTTGATGAGTCATAGTTTATGTGCATGGTTGATGCACTCGTTGATGGTATAGGTTGAGGTATAGGTTGGTGCATGGTTGATGCACTTGTTTATGCTACATGTTGATTACAAGTTGTTTGGACAGGTCATTTGTACATGTTTGATGCATTTGTTTATGGTACAGGTTGAGGTACATGTTGTTATAGGGTGATTACAGGTTGATTGGTATAGGTTTACATCAATATATCTCAGAGTGATAGTGTGGTAGTGGTTCCATCATTCTACTTCTACGTCAGGGTGGTTGGATGGGGCAAGGAAAGGTGGTTGTAGCCACCTTCCAATTGTAGATGGAGAAAATAGGGGGTTGTAGCCTCCTTCTAGTTGTAGCCAGAGAATTGAGGAGTTGGAGCTTCCCTTAGGTTGTAGCCTGAGAAACTAGGGGGTTGTATCCTCCTTCTGGTTGTAGCCAAATAATTAAGGATTTGGATATTCCTTTAGGTTGTAGCTTGAGAAACTAGGGGGTTGGAGCCTCCTTCCAGTTGCAACTGGAAAACAAAGGAAGTTGGTTCTTCCAATTAATGTAATTCTTAAATACATATAAAAAAAACATTATGTGGTTTTCTCCCATTTTGGGTTTCCACGTAAAAACACTAGTGTACTGTGTATGTGTATGATTTCTCATTTGTTCATTGTTTATTTACTCCACAACTATTGGATGATAATGCTACATTGATATAACATTTGAATTTTGTGGTTAAAAAGGACAATTGATCTATTACTGATTCATCCCCCCTCTCAGTAATCCAACAATTGGTATCAGAGCCAGTTCCTTCAGGAAAAAAATTAACCACTGGAAGGAGATCATGGATTATTCTAACAATGGAGTAACACTATTCAATGGTCAAAATGGTTTAAAGTATGATATGTGGAGTGGAAGGACAAAAATATTTTTACAGGCACATGGGTATTATATTTGGTTATCAGTCGTTATCGGATATGATAGTTCAAAAAGGGAAAAGACTGCAGCCAAGAAGGAATTGAAGAAGAATAACAAAATAGCAATGGATTTCATCTGGGAAGGATTACCTATTATGGTAAGAGAAAAGGTTGGTAAATTTTCATCAACCAAAGAACTTTGGGATAAGTTACATGATATATATTCTTTACCCATCACAAATTCAAAAAATGACAAGGAATATGTAGGTACATATCAAGAAGAAATATGTTCACAATGTCATACAGATTCGGAAGATGAAGAGTACATAATCAACAGAGGTATGTTCGTTTTGCTTTAATTGTGAAAAACATGAACATATTGAAATAGAATGCCATGAGACAAAAAAACTTATTGAAAAGGAATACAATTATGAAGCATAATTGATTAGTGCTTTAGATGAACTTAGAAAAGAAAGAGAAGAAAACAAGTCACTCAAGAAAGAATTGATGAAACAAAAGGAAAGTGTTTACATTTTTGAAGAAGCCCAACAGGTCATCGAGAAGTTAAGAACTTAGCTAGAACAAGAAAACAAGATTGAAGAAAATCTTGAATATCAAAAAATGAATTTGGAAGCCAATATAGCAGCATAAAAGGAAGAAGTAGAAATGAGAAAGAAGATATTGACAGATCATCTTAAGGAAATAACTAACGATCAAAGAAAAATTGAGGCAGAGTTTGGTCAAGAAGAGAAAGGACTCGAAGAAGAAATAATCACATTAAAAATCTAGCTTGAAGAAGCGAAAAGAAGAGAAGAAGTCATGAAATCTCAGATAATGAAGAAAGAAGAAGAGGTTGAGAAGCTTGAAGAATAAGTTGTCACAATGAGAAGTAAAATCGTCAAGCTCAACAAAAACGTTGAAGAGACAATAACATCCACATCAATTATAGAGAATGAAGAGAAGCACTCTAGGTTGCTAGAAAAGAAGAATGAAGAAAATATAAACAATTATGCATAAGTACTGAAAGGAAATAATCACGGTCAACCAGAATATAAGAAAACTATTGAAGATACATCTTCAAGAAGACCATCCATGTTCAAGCCACAAAGAAGATTCAATAATGATCATGATCAATCAAGGTAGAAATTCATAAGGACTACACCACAAAGAAGATCATTCACTCCCAGGTATGCAAATTTATTTTATGGTCATTGTTTTTATTGTACTAATTTTGGACATAAGGTTGCAAATTGTAGGGATTATAAAAGAAATGCTTAAGCAAGACATTCCTATGTGGCCCCATGTGACATTGAATGTTACAAATGTCATAAATATGGACACATAGCTAGTGATTGTAGAAGCATGATCGATACTTCCATGAAAGAGAACACTGATATCAGATATAAGAAAGTATGGATAAGAAAACATGAAGAACATGTGAACAAAGACTAGGTCCCAAAGATCGCAAGATTGGAAATAAAATAAGATGAAGAAAATTCTATAGAGAAAAAGAAAGATGTCAGATACTAAAATTTTTGGAAAATAATTGAAAGAAAAGAAGGACAGGTAAAAAAGGAACACGTTCAAGAGATTGTACTTTCATTCACTATAGTGAAAGATGAATCCACAAACAGAAATAAAGAAGTCAGAGCTCAAAGAGATGATGAATATACTAATGAAGATGATGATGAATACACTTTAGAGCAGGAATTGTTCTGAGCCATATGACTTGGGGACTCCCAGATAATATGAATAATAGACATGGGGAGTCTATGCGATAGCTGAGACAAACTAGAGAACCATCCTTCGAGTAGCTTACAAAATTTGAGTAGACAGATTCAATGCATTCAGTTAGTAGAAGTACAATATGATAGATTAATGAGTTGTAGTAGTACTTCATGATAGTACAGTGACATATGAGTCAAAATTATGGATAATTGTGTAGCATAGTCTTGAAAAGTATGGACAAAGATGGATGTGAAATCAACTTTTATGAACGGGGAACTTGAAGAAGAAGTCTACATTGAAATATTGGTTCCTAGAGCATGGTACTCTAGAATGGATAAATATCTACAACAGACAGGGTTTAGAAAAGGAAGTGCAGACAACAACCTCTACATCAAGGTAACTCAAGATGGTATTTTATTAATTGAATTTTATATTGATGATATTATTTTTAGAAGTACTGATGACAAGTTAAGCCATAAATTTGAAAAGGACATGCATAATGAATTTGAAATGTCATTACTTGGAGAACTACCGTTCTTTCTGGGTCTTTAGATATGTCAAAGCAACCAGGGAGTTTTTATTTCTCAAACTAAATATATCAGATAAATGCTAAAGAGGTTCGGAATGGAAGATTGCAAAATAGTTACCACTCCTATGAAAACCAATTGCAAGTTGAGAAAATATGATGATTCAAAGTCTACATACTAGAGGCAATACAGGTAATTGATTGGTAGATTACTATATGTGACAACATCCAGACCAGATGTAATGCAAGCAGTTGGAAAGGTGGCATGATTTCAAGCATCACCAAAGGAATCACATGTATTAGGAGTGAAGAGGATTTTCAAATATCTCAAAGGAACATAAGAGTTTGGACTATGGTATCCAAAAGGAAAGGATATATCACTTATTGCCTACACAGATGCAGATTGGGCAGGTTGCATTAATGACAGATGAAGCACCAGTGGAGAAACGTTCTACTTGGGTGAGTGTTTAATATTTTGGCTAAGCAAGAAACAATAATCAATATCTTTATCTACAACTGAATCAGAGTATATTGCAACAAAAATATGTTGTACTCAGGTTCTATGGATGAAATAAACTTTGAGAGATATACAGGTTGACTATGATGAGCCCGTTCCAATCTATTGTGATAATACAAGNATCATTCTAGTTCTACATAACGGTGGTTGGATGGGGCAAGGACATGTGGTTGTAGCCACCTTCCAGTTGTAGCTGAAGAAAATAGGGGGTTGTAGCCTCCTTCTAGTTGTAGCCAGAGAATTGAGGATTTGGAGCTTCCTTCAGGTTGTAGCCTGAGAAACTAGGGGGTTGTAGCCTCCTTCTGGTTGTAGCCAAATAATTACGGATTTGTATATTCCTTTAGGTTGTAGCTTGAGAAACTAGGGGGTTGGATCCTCCTTCTAGTTGCAGCTGGAAAAAAAAGGAAGTTGGTGCTTCCAATTAATGTAATTCTTAAATACATATAAAAAAAAAACATTATGTGGTTTTCTCCCGCTTTGGGTTTCCACGTAAAAACACTAGTGTACTGTGTATGCGTATGATTTCTCATTTGTTCATTGTTTATTTACTATGAAACTATTGGATGATATTGCTACATTGATATAACACTTGAATTTTGTGGTTAAAAATGATAATTGATCTATTACTGATTCACCCCCCCTCTCAGTAATCTAACAATTGGTATCAGGGCCGGTTCCTTTAGGAAAAAATTTAATCATTGGAAGGAGATCATTGATTATTCTGAGAATGGAGTACCACTATTCAATGGTCAAAATGGTTTAAAGTATGAGATGTGGAGTGGAAGGACAAAAATATTTTTACAGGCATAGGGGTATTATATTTGGTTATCAGTCATTACATGATATGATAGTTCAAAAATGGAAAGACTGCAGCCAAGAAGGAATTGAAGAAGAATAACAACATAGCAATGGATTTCATCTGGGAAGGATTACCTATTATGGTAAGAGAAAAGGTTGGTAAATGTTCATCAGCTAAAGTAATTTGGGATAAGTTACATGATATATATTCTTCACCCATCATAGATTCAGAAAATGCCAAAGAATATGTAGGTACATATCAAGAAGAAATATGTTCACAATGTCATACAGATTCAAAATATGAAGAGTACATAATCAACAGAGGTATGCTATTTTTCTTTAATTGTGAAAAACATGAACATCTTGAAACATAATGCCATGAGACAAAAAAACTTATTGAAAAGGAATACAATTATGAAGCATAATTGATTAGTGCTTTAGATGAACTTAGAAAAGAAAGAGAAGAAAACAAGTCACTAAAGAAAGAATTGATGAAACAAAAGGAAAGTGTTCACATTTTTGAAGAAGCCCAACAAGTCATCAAGAACTTAAGAACTCAGCTAGAACAAGACAACAAGATTGAAGAAAATATTGAATATCAAAAAATGAAGTTGGAATCCTACATAGCAGCATAAAAGGAAGAAGCATAAATGAGAGAGAAGATATTGACATATCATCTTAAGTAAATAACTAACGATCTAAGAAAACTTGACACAGAGTTTGGTCAAGAAGAGAAAGGACTCGAACAAGAAATAATCACATTAAAAATCCAGCTTGAAGAAGCAAAAAGAGTAGAAGAAGTCATGAAATCTCAGATAATGAAGAAAGAAGAAGAGGTTGAGAAGCTTGAAGGAGAAGTTGTCACATTGAGAAGTAAAATTGTCAAGCTCAACAAAAACGTTGAAGAGAAAATAACATCCACATCAATTATAGAGAATGAAGAGAAGCACTCTAGGTTGCTAGAAAAGAGGAATGAAGAAAATATAAAGAGTTATGCATAAGTATTGAAAGGAAAGAATCATGGTCAACCATAATATAAGAAAACTATTGAAGATACATCTTTAAGAAGACCATCCATGCTCAAGCCACAACGAAGCTTCAATAATGATCATGATCAATCAAGGAAGAAATTCAGAAGGACTACACCACCAAGAAGATCATTCACTCCCAGGTATGCAATTTATTTTATGGTCATTGTTTTTATTGTACTAATTTTGGACACAAGGTTGCAAATTATAGGGATTATAAAAGAAATGCTCAAGCAAGAAATTCCTATGTGGCCCCATGTGACATTGAATGTTACAAATGTCATAAATATGGACACATAGCTAGTGATTGTTGAAGCATGATTGATACTTCCATGAAAGAGAACACTGATATCATATATAAGAAAGTATGGATAAGAACACATGAAGAACATGTGAACAAAGACTAGGTCCCAAAGATGGCAAGATTGGAAATAAAATAAGATGAAGAAAATTCTATAGAGAAAAAGAAAGATGTTAGATACAAAAATGTTTAGAAAATAATTGAAAGAAAAGAAGGAGAGGTAAAAAAGGAACACGTTCAAGAGATTGTACTTTCAGGCACTATAGTGAAAGATGAATCCACAAAAAGAAATAAAGAAGTTAGAGCTCAAAGAGATGATGAATATACTAATGAAGATGATGATGAATACACTTTAGAGCAGGAATTGTTCTGAGCCATACGACTTAGGGACTCCCAGATAATATGAATAATAGAAATGGGGAGTCTATGCGATAGCTGAGACAAACTAGAGAACCATCCTTCGAGCAACTTGCAAAATTTGAGTAGACAGATTCAGTGCATTCAATTAGCAGAAGTACAATATGATAGATTAATGAGTTGTAGTAGTACTTCATGATAGTACAGTGACATATGAGTCAAAATTATGGACAATTGTGTAGCATAGTCTTGAAAAGTATGGACAAAGATGGACGTGTAATCAACTTTTTTGAACGGGGAACTTGAAGAAGAAGTCTACATTGAAAAATTGGTTCCTAGAGCATGGTACTCTAGAATGGATAAATATCTACATCAGAGAGGGTTCAGAAAAGGAAGTGCAGACAACAACCTCTACATCAAGGTAACTCAAGATGGTATTTTATTAATTGAAGTTTATATTGATGATATTATTTTTGGAAGTACTAATGACAGGTTAAGCCATAAATTTGCAAAGGATATGCATAATGGATTTGAAATGTCATTACTTGGAGAACTACTGTTCTTTCTGGGTCTTTAGATATGTTAAAGAAACCAAGGAATTTTTATTTCTCAAACTAAGTATATCAGATAAATGCTAAAGAGGTTTGGAATGGAAGATTGCAAAATAGTTACCACTCCTATGAAAACCAGTTGCAAGTTGAGAAAATATGATGATTCAAAGTCTACATACTAGAGGCAATACAGGTCAATGATTGGTAGCTTACTATATGTGATAACATCCAGACCAGATGTAATGCATGCAGTTGGATAGGTGGCACGATTTCAAGCAACACCAAAGGAATCACATGTATTAGAAGTGAAGAGGATTTTCAAATATCTCAAAGGAACATAAGAGTTTGGACTATGGTATCCAAAAGGAAATGATATATCACTTATTTTCTACACAAATGCAGATTGGGTAGGTTGCATTAATGACCAACGGAGCACCAGTGGAGAAACATTCTACTTGGGTGAGTGTTTAGTATCTTGGCTAAGCAAGAAACAATAATCAATATCTTTATCTACAACTGAATCCGAGTATATTGCAACAAAAATATGTTGTACTCAGGTTCTATGGATGAAATCAAATTTGAGAGATATACATGTTGAGTATGATGAGCCTATTCCAATCTATTGTGATAATGCAAGCACTGTCAATATCTCATAGAACCTGGTGATGCACTCCAAGATGAAGCAAATTCTGATAAAGTATCACTTTCTACGGGAACATGTTGCAGAGAATAACATAAGAGTTGAATATGCGCGCACAAAAGAACAAGTGGCATATATCTTTACAAAACTACTTCCAAGGGAAGCCTTTGAGTATTTTCGCCAGAGACTCACAGTAATTTCTACTCCAAAATGAATGATTTTGAATGCTTATCTTATATGTCATAGATTTACACAAGGAAGCACCATAAAGAGGACAATTCAGGTTGGGGGATCAGTTTCATGAAGATTTCAATCAGGGGGAGTATCCTTGAGGATAGTTCAGTTAGGGGGAGCAACCCCGAATGGAAATATACCTTTTCATTGATGACAAAGGGGTGTAGATTTATTAGATGCAAAGGTAAATGCTTGGAGAAATAACACATATGCATGTTTCTAGGGGGAGCGATGCTCACATGGGGAGAATGAGTGATATGAATTCAATATTGCATTAGAGTGTTTCCATCAATGACAAAGGGGGAGATTGTTGATTATTTAGGTTGGTTGTCATTGATGTCAACCCTTGAAGAAAGTCCGGTAGCGAATTCTGGTAGCACAAAGGTTTGGGTAATGGAACCAAGTTTGTTTGATGTATAATTGTATGATTTTAATATATTTGAAGGTAAGACTATTCTGGATGGATAATACATGTCATGCCATTTCTGGTGGTATGTGGAACGTCACATAACTCCTCACGGTTAGAGAGTAATAGCCATGTGAAGTTGGAGAATCTCCATGAGTCATCTAGAAGCCCCAAAAGGCCAAAGTAGTCAAAGTGGTTGCAAAGAAGAAATTATTTAAATAATAAATTGAAGTGATGAGTGTACTAGAAGTCAAAGTGGATACAAAAGAAATTATTTAAATAATAAAGTTAATGGAGAAATTACTAAGTGGACAAGTGGTTAGAAGTGGGTTAGCCCTAAAATAAGAAAGTGGGTTAANTTCTTTCTGGGTCTTTAGATATGTTAAAGAAACCAAGGAATTTTTATTTCTCAAACTAAGTATATCAGATAAATGCTAAAGAGGTTTGGAATGGAAGATTGCAAAATAGTTACCACTCCTATGAAAACCAGTTGCAAGTTGAGAAAATATGATGATTCAAAGTCTACATACTAGAGGCAATACAGGTCAATGATTGGTAGCTTACTATATGTGATAACATCCAGACCAGATGTAATGCATGCAGTTGGATAGGTGGCACGATTTCAAGCAACACCAAAGGAATCACATGTATTAGAAGTGAAGAGGATTTTCAAATATCTCAAAGGAACATAAGAGTTTGGACTATGGTATCCAAAAGGAAATGATATATCACTTATTTTCTACACAAATGCAGATTGGGTAGGTTTCATTAATGACCAACGGAGCACCAGTGGAGAAAAATTCTACTTGGGTGAGTGTTTAGTATCTTGGCTAAGCAAGAAACAATAATCAATATCTTTATCGACAATTGAATCCGAGTATATTGCAACAAAAATATGTTGTACTCAGGTTCTATGGATGAAATCAAATTTGAGAGATATACATGTTGAGTATGATGAGCCTATTCCAATCTATTGTGATAATACAAGCACTGTCAATATCTCATAGAACATGGTGATGCACTCCAAGATGAAGCAAATTCTGATAAAGTATCACTTTCTACGGGAACATGTTGCAGAGAAGAACATAAGAGTTGAATATGCGCGCACAAAAGAACAAGTGGCATATATCTTTACAAAATTGCTTCCAAGGGAAGCCTTTGAGTATTTTCGCCAGAGACTCACAGTAATTTCTACTCCAAAATGAATGATTTTGAATGCTTATCTTATATGTCATATATTTACACGAGGAAGCACCATAAAGAGGACAATTCAGGTTGGGGGATCAGTTTCATGAAGATTTCAGTCAGGGGGAGTATCCTTGAGGATAGTTCAGTTAGGGGGAGCAACCCCGAATGGAAATATACCTTTTCATTGATGACAAAGGGGTGTAGATTTATTAGATGCAAAGGTAAATGCTTGGAGAAATAACACATATGCATGTTTCTAGGGGGAGCGATGCTCACATGGGGAGAATGAGTGATATGAATTCAATATTGCATTAGAGTGTTTCCATCAATGACAAAGGGGGAGATTGTTGATTATTTAGGTTGGTTGTCATTGATGTCAACCCTTGAAGAAAGTCCGGTAGCGAATTCTGGTAGCACAAAGGTTTGGGTAATGGAACCAAGTTTGTTTGATGTATAATTGTATGATTTTAATATATTTGAAGGTAAGACTATTCTGGATGGATAATACATGTCATGCCATTTCTGGTGGTATGTGGAACGTCACATAACTCCTCACGGTTAGAGAGTAATAGCCATGTGAAGTTGGAGAATCTCCATGAGTCATCTAGAAGCCCCAAAAGGCCAAAGTAGTCAAAGTGGTTGCAAAGAAGAAATTATTTAAATAATAAATTGAAGTGATGAGTGTACTAGAAGTCAAAGTGGATACAAAAGAAATTATTTAAATAATAAAGTTAATGGAGAAATTACTAAGTGGACAAGTGGTTAGAAGTGGGTTAGCCCTAAAATAAGAAAGTGGGTTAA
>JZKD02S1626885.1:60844-72902 GCA_000966675.3 Picea glauca | reverse complement strand
TAATATGCCCCAATTAAGGGGTAATAAATAGCATTACTAATCTAATATGCCCCAATTAAGGGGTAATGAGCCAATATTAGGGCTTAACAAAGAATGAATAGCCATTGCACCTGTTTAGCATCAAATTGAATTTCATTTAGGGTGGATGTGTATGCTAGGTTCAAGAGAAAAAAGAGGTAATTGATTCGATTTCCAGCAATTAACGTAGCCTGGCCTGCTCATCGCATTCAACGGTTTTCTCAATTAACAACCCTCTACATCACATCTCCTCTCCATGATTTTCTCATAAATTCGCTCAACGATTTATTCCACAATTTGCTCAACGTTTTGCTCAAAAATCTGCTTGAAATCTGCAAACAGTTCCAAAGGATCTATGACTACATGTTAAATGGTGTTTTCAGTTTTGGATGGATTTTTAAAGCATTTGGAAGGTAGTGATTAGTTCAAGAAAATGATCTCATCCATATCCACATCCCAACGATCTTCTCATCCACGATTTTCCTAACAATCTACCCTCCATAGTGAGATGGTATGCATACATTCAAGATACATTGAAATCTCTTTTAAACTTCACCTATTAGTTATAAACATTATAAATCTTAATATGCATATAAAACAAATTTGTGCACAATTTTTTATGCATTCATTTTTCACAAACACTTTTAAAGTGACATAGAGCTACTTAAGGTTTGGAAGTGTTTAGTTTTAACATAAATTAATACTTTATGTTAATATAAAAGGTTTTATGTTTGGTGACAAAAGTAAAGTGATAAGAGGATTTATGTGAGGTATTCATGTAATTGAAGATTCATAGTTTAAGAGGGAAACTTCATATGGATAGCCATTGAAATTTTATATTGTTGATGAAGATCAAGATAAAGCTTCAAAATTGTATTTGGGCTTTGTCATGAGAAAGATACTATAATAAAATTGAAATTTTTTTTCTGGTGTCCTAGATCCACTCGAAATTGAATAAGGGGATCTTAGGTATACCTTGTGTAGTGTGTGTTGGTGATATTTTCATGGAGGCTTATATTGTTTATTGTCTATTTTTGACATAAACACAGTTGCGATTTTAGCATTTACACAACACACAAGATCATGCATAATGTTATTCAAGTACAATCAAGCAAAGTAATTAAGAAGCAACGAAGATATCAAATTGGAAATAACATCAACATTGGACACATCAAGCTCATAATCAAGGACTCAAAGCATCATCAAATTTGAATATCAACTCAACTTTGAAATCGACATTTATTGTAAACTTGCAAATAGTATTTTTTTGTAAGTAATCAAATCAAGTTAAATTTCTTTGTAATTGGGTGCATTCTCAGTTGAGCCCGACACCTAAGATTCATTGTAATTTTGAGTCAAAATTGAAAAGGATGAGTAGTTTAACTCAATGAATCATTGTGAACATCAAGTCTTTGGGATGTATTTTCGGTGGTAACTGACATCCTCAACTTCTTGGAAGAATGAAAGAAAGGTTCAAGGGAGTGAGTACAAGTGAGCGAGAAACAAATTCAAGTGAGCCAGAAGAGCAAGTGAACGAGAGGTTCAAGCGAGTGTGTTCAAATGGAGCGAAGTCGTGAATTATTAGAGTTTTTGAACACTCTCATAAACACCACTAAAGATAATACAGTAATACTTCACAAAGAAACACTTCAATGTATGCTAACTTGTTTGCAAGTGATGCAAACTAAAGTTAGAATTCTACAAGAACAATCCCATCTATTGAATGATGAGTTGATAGAACCCAAAAGTCAACATCCAGTGAAGTTTTCTGAACTAGTTTTTGTTCAGAACAACCCTCTCTATGATGTTGATGATGATAATGATGATTAGAATTCAATGAAGGAGAACATCAACAAGCCGACTTCAAAAGTAAATTCCCATGAAAATGAATCACAAGCAGAAGATGCCAAAGCACAAAGTGATACAACAAGTATAAGTGAAAGTAAATGTGAAGCACGTCATCAAGTACAACATTATCTTTCCAAGCCCATCATCAGACCTTGGGAAGAATTAAACTTCAATAAGAATCGACATGGCTTAGGATATGAAAATAAAAATAGTTTTCATATTCCAAATTACTCCAAACCAATTTTGTTTGTGAGCATTGGATTCCTTCAAGAAAATTCAACTTCAAATGTTGAAGATCAAAATGATAAGTGCCAACATTGTAATCGAGTTGGTCACATGGAGAATAAGTGTTTTGATCTCCATCCTTGTCAGAATTATGGCAAGACAAATCATGCATCGAATAAATGTTCTAAGAGGAACAAACCCACAAGACTGAATATTAACTATGAGTGGATTGATCCTTGGCAATGGTCATCAATTTCCAAGAAATTATATAAGTCTTACCGAAGAATTCAATCTCAAGTAAAGGCCAATCTTGTAGCACATAACATTTTTGGACCTCACATAAGTGGTCCCTTTATGGCATACCTTTTGAGTATGGCCCTCATGAGATGAGATAACATGTGTTTTTTTCCGCATGCCCACTTTGTGTTGTACTCAAATGGAACAAGTATGGTACTCTCTTGAGCATAGAAGGAGGGAGTACAATGATGAAAATCTCATACACCTTAAAGGGGGGAGTTCAAAATTTCAGTGACGATGGTTCATGAAACCAATTGTGGTCTCTCCTTTTAGCTGACAAAGGGGGGAATTGATTATGGAATTCATGATATTGAAGATGATTGTCAGACAGAAAGTTTCGACAACAACAAACATCAAGTATGCCAGATGGGCATGAAATTTTCCAAACAAGCAACTGTAGTCTGTAGATGAAAGACTTTGGCAGAATAATGGTTCTATATTGAATAATACACAGGGATGTTGATTTTGAGAGCGATGATGTGTACATTTGGTTCACCTAGATGGTCATTAGACCTAGTAGAGGACAGATGGATCCTTCTGCATTGCAGCTTGGCATTGATTGAGTTGTCAGGAATTTTTCAGGGATGTGGAAAACTTGCAGTTGATTCACTTCTCTTTGTTTTCTCTCATCATGTTGGAGTTCACATTAGTGAACAAAATTTTGGCATTTAGACTCACATGTTTACATAGTGGGATTTTTCAGATTTCTCAGCATCCATATTTGGCGGTTTTTCAGGCATTTCTTCATTGCATCTCAGCTCAGGAGTTTCAACATGAAGATATGGAGATATACCAACTTATGCACCTGCTTTGTTGATTTTTTTGTTTGGACTTATGATTGAGGTGGGGAATTTTAGCCTCTTTCTCATATACAATCATTAAGTCTTAGTATACCACCTTTGTATATTTTACATACTAGGATATAGTTGTTATCCTAAGTATGTTTATAGATTCCTATATTGTCTCCTCCTACCCTATCTCATGATGAGGTGTCTATGTGAGAATAATTGAGGTGGTTTCGTTATTGTATTATACATTTGAATCATTAATATGAATACAATGTTGAGAATTATGGCTTGAGGCCTCTGCCAATTTTCTTGTCCTAATATTCTTATGCTCAATTTCTTCATAATATTATTAGAGTCATGAACATATTTATTAAGTATATATGGAATACATTATGTGTTTTAACAGTAGGAGGCAATTCAATCCTATATTCCATTGGTCTCGCTCTTTCCATAACTTCGAATGGCCCATGGTAGTGGGGTGCTAACTTAACACAAGTTTCCATTTTGAGAGAACTTCTCTTAGGATTAACTCTAAGATAAACATGGTCTCCCACTTTGAACTCCTTATGAGTTCATTTCATGTCAACGTAGCTCTTCCATCTCTCTTGAACCACCTTCAAATTATATTTGATCTTGGTTGCTTCATGTTCCATTTCCTTCAACGTGTCTTGTCCAAGTGTAATTTTTTCACTAGATTATCCCATATGATTGGGATATTATACTCCATGCCATATAAGGCCTCAAAGGGACTCATTTTCAGTGACTCTTGGTAGCCATTATTATAGGGAAACTCCACCAGGGGTAAGTAATCTTCCCACTTCCTAGGTTGGTGCATAGCATACATTCTTAACATGTCCTACATCACTCTGTCCTCCCTCTCTATTTTCCCAACCAACTAAGGATGGTAAGAAATGTTGAAAGCAAACCATGTCCCAAATCCTGCAAATAATCCTTTCCAAAAATTTGAAATAAATTTGGCATCTTGGTTTGATATGATCATCTTAGGCATGCCATGCAATATGAAAATCTCTTTCATAAAAACATTTCCAATGTCAATTGCTTTGTAGGTCGATTTCACCGAAGTGAAATGAGATGCCTTTCTCAACTTATCCACCACAACCATAATTACATCATGTTGTTTGGTCGTCCTTGGCAATCCTATGATGAATTCCATAGATATGACTTCCCACTTCCATTATGGAATCTGTATTGGTTGCAAAAATCATGTTGGATGTGTATGCTCAATCTTGACCTAACGACACTCTAGGAATTTGGAAATGTATTATGCAATATCTTTCTTCATCCTTGGCTAGTAATAACATTTATTTACCATTGTTATCATTTTTTATAACCTAGGTAACCTACATATAAAGGCCTATTATGGAACTCATTCATTATGAGATCATTTAGTTTAGTTGAATTAGGTATATACAATTGGTTTTATATATCAGCAAATCATCCTCTGTAAGGTGATACCCTTCGCACCTCTTCCCTTTAGGATCTTTCTGTAATATTTCCTTCATTATATTGAAGTGTTTATCTCCCTATAGGGAATTTATAATCCTATGTTTTATATCATACTCACATACACTATCCATTTCTAGATGTATTTTTTGCATCCTCCAATTGAGTGCATCTGCCACTCGATTTTATTTTCCCTTAATATGTTGGATTTCAAAATCAAATTCATTAATGAGAGCCATCCACTTGGATTTTCTATCATTTAAGTAAGGCTAATCAAACAATTACTTCAACCCACAATTATTTTTCATTAACACAAACCTCCTCCCAAGAAAATAGTGCCTCCACATCTCAAGGCATGTACAATAGCTGCAAACTCTAAATCATGAGTAACATAACATTTCCCATGATCATTTAGTTTCTTGCATTCAAAACTGATTGCATGCCCTCCTTACATGAGGACTCCATTGAGCCCTTCCTTGAAAGCAAATATGTACACACCAGGAAGTAATTTTCTAGATCTACAATCTTTAAGACAGATGCATTTATTATAAGATGTTTAAGTTGCTTGAAACTTACTTCATGGTCTTCTGACCATACAAATTTCATTCCTTTTATTTGCAATGAAGTGATCAGATGGCCAATTTTCAAAAATCCTTGGATAAACCTTCTGTAGTATCCAGTCAATCCCATAAATGATCTCTCTTTATATACATTCCAAGGAACGGGCCAATCCATGATTTCCTTGATCTTCTCAAGGTCTATTGCAACCCCTTCCTCTGAGATCACATGACCCAAGTAATGGATTTGTCTCTGGAAGAAATCACATTTGTTGTACTTAGCATACAATTGGTGCTTTCTCGATACTTGCAATACTATATTGAGGTGTTCCCATGCTCTTCCTTAGTCTTTCAATAGATCAAGGTATCATCAATAAAAACTAGAAGAAATGTATTCAAGTACTTACTAAGGATGTTATTCATTAGGAACATAAATGTAAATGGTGCATTGGTAAGACCAAAGGGAACCACTACAAACTCATTGTGTCCATACCTTTTTCTAAAGGTAGTTTTATAAATGTATGCATCCTTGATCCTGACTTGATTATATCCAGATCTCAAATCTATCTTGGATAATATTGTGGGTCCTTTCAACTGATCAAAAAGATTGTTGATCCTAGGAAATGGATATTTATTCTTTATGGTCATCTTGTTCGATTGTCTATAATCAATGCATGACATGAGGGTACCATCCTTCTTCTTGACAAACAAAATTAGTTCCCCCCATGGGGACACACTGGGTCCGATATATCCCTTATCTAACATTTCCTTCAATTGAATTTTCAAATGTGTGCTCATTCTATAAGGTACTCTAGACACAAGCATTACTCTTGGCACAAGCTCCATGGAAAAATCAATATCTCTTTTGGGAGGCAACCCTGGTATTTCCTCAGGGAATATATCTCTATACTCATGTACCACTGGATGGTATTCAATTCTCAACTAATTATCCTCTATTGAATCTATCACATGTATAACGTATAATGGGAATCCTATTCTACAATGTCTTTTTAGTTGTAATGTTGAATTTTGTCTTACTAATGTAGATTTCCAGATGCCTTGTAAGATCTATTTATTTCCTTTATCATCTTCACATTCCAAGCTCTCGTTGAAACAATCCATTTTAGATTTATGTGCTGCCAATCATTCCATGTCGATAAAAATGTCATATGACCCTAATGGTAGTATATTTAGTATTGCTTGGGTGTGTAGTCCATCCATCTCAAATTGGCATGATTATATTACCTCAGTTACTTTCCTCTTAGTTATTGTATTTATTTGAACCAACCATGACTTTGCATGATTTATTTCTATAAAACACATGCCTCAACAAATTGGAGTGCAGTATAACTAAGGCTAGAACCAGGGTCAATAAAAATTGAAGTGGAGCAGTTGGAAAGTATACCTTCTATCTCCGTTATTGAGGCATGGTGGTCTACTTGGTGATTCTTGACAGCTATGTATATTTGAGGTACACTCATGGATACATCGTCAACATTAGTAGCCTCTTGGACATTGTAAATTCTTCCTATGAGGGAAGTCTCTTAACAAGTGTGCTTCTCCACAACCCCAGCATTTTAGTAGTCCTTTCTTTTTTTCTTTTGATTTCTCCTTTGTGGTTTTTGTTGGCTTATTCCCACTTTGAGTAGGATAGTTTTTTTATTCATGATTTTAGCAAGGTAACAAGGTTGGGTACTCTTTCTTGGATTCTTATACTGAGATGACTTAAATACCTTCTTCTTAAATCCATTCGTATCCTTCCTTTTCCAATCCTTGTGAGGCTTCTTCCTATACCTTGATTTTTCATAGCAATACTTATCCTTTCAGATCATATCATCAAGTGTATTGGGTTCATCAAATTCAATTCTATCCTAAAATGATTGTGTCAATCCACTAATAAATTGTTGTATCTTTACCTTCTCATATTTGATGTATGCATGGATGTATCATACATACCTCAAACATTCTATGAACCTTTTGACATATTCATCCATGGTGAGTTGCCCCAACTTGTGTTCATGGAAATCTATAATCTTTCCATTATAATATCTCTCTGAGAGATATGCCTTCCTGAAATATTTCTCAAATTGCTTCCAAGTCAAATTCTTTTCATTGATCCCTTTTTCATTCTTAATTTCTTCCCACCATATGGAATCCCCTCTAATTAAATTAACGGTGGCCACTCTTGTTTTCATGTTTCCTGAGTAATTGTGCACTAGAAAATACTTATTTAGTCCTAGTAGCCATGCCTCTGCTTCTTCACCTTTCTTGACTTCTCCATCAAATGTGGGTAGTTTTTTCCTTTCTAAATTCCTCGGTTGGGGAAATTTTGGAGTGTTTCTTCCTTTCTTCCTACAAGTAGTTGAACCATTCTCATTGTTGTACAATCCTTCAGAAGTAGTGGTCCTCTCACTGGAGGAATATGTTGAAAATGTGTTACTATCTAGGCCCTTCTTGGCATCCATGTGCCTTTTCTTTGGGGAAATTTTCTCTGTGTTTTTTAATGTTGGCCCATGATTTTGGATTTCTAATGGAATTTGTAGCTTCCCATAGTAATATCTCCCTGCATTTATAGCAAATGGCCCTTGTTTTAAATGATTTTGTATTTCAGGCAGGCTTTGCAATAATATTGTATTCAGTTATGTTTGTTTCTCTTGGGTTTTAATGAGCTTCTCATTATCATCTCTATAGCTCTGAAAATCAACCTTCAGACTTCTCACCATCTCTTCCAAGTCTGGGGGAGTTTCTATGGCCCTCCTCTCATATGATTCATCATCTATGATACATGAGATCTCTTCCATACCGCATTGTACCAATCTATTGTTGTCACTTTCTTCACTTCATTGTGTCTTCTAAGTGTTGAAAAAACAATCCATTGTTAGCTAATCATGTAATTGAAAGGCACACAATTACTGGGCCTTTATAAGGTTCTCATTGACTTTAAAAAATCCCAAAATAAATACTGTGTTCATGATGTCATTCACACTCAAAATTTGTTGTTAGTGATAATTAGCATAATTAAATTTCCTATAGGAATCATTCTAGTTCACACAAGGTAAAAGACAAAAAAAATTGTTGTAAATTTATAAAATGAATATGTAGTACTTCCTTTCAAGAAGCTTGTGCAGCTACTATGTAACATTGTAATGCACAAAAATTTTCAATGGGATCGTCATAGCCTTTGTCATATACATCTTTGTGGTTGATCTCTATCCCATTCAGGTCCAATGTTTGAACCACTACTCTAATACCACTTGTAGCAAACCTGACCCCCTTAAGCTTCATTAGGATGGTGGGTGCTAAAAATTTATCTTCTTAACCATCACTCTAAATTTGATTTTGAGATCAGATTTCAATTCCACTCCTCAAGATATTTCTAGCGACTATAACCATGTTCATAGCGATCTCTGGACATAAAAGATACTCCCTCTTCACATTTCTTAGGAATTACTCATAGGTGACATAATCATACCCATGTGGCATTCACATGGACTTACTCCACTCATCCAGCTGAAATGGACCTCCTCTATCTCTCAGGGTCAAAGGTTGTCAACCCTAAGCATGGTGTTAACTATTGGACACAATTCGTCGAACTCATCCCATCGAGATGTCGTTTTATGGCACCCCGGGGTTTTCCCAAAGTATGTAGCCTATAAGGCTATCAGAAATTTTCCATCAGGATGATAACTTAGCATGCTCACGAATTCTCCCAAAGTCTAAATTGTGCAAAGATATCAGGCTCTCATCAATTCAAAAAATCCCAATCGTGATGGTTAACTCGCCACTCTCACGGTTCTTATGAAACTCGGAGCCCACAATGCTATCAAATTCTCTCTATCATCTCACTTATCAATAAAATATTGTCGAATGAATCCTTCCCAAAAATATCTTCCAGCAAGTGATTTCTCAAATGGGCTTTCCTGAAACAACATGCTCATCCACTGGATCAAATGGTTGAGAGACGCGTTGATCAACGACCCATATTCAAGGTAGGTTTTTTAATACACGTGACAATTAATGGGGTCTCTTGACTCCAAAAAATCTAACGACTGAGATCTAACTAATATAATGTCCCATATCCAAATTGGGATTAAAGGTACATGCCAGTTAATCATATCACCACTTTTGAACTCACCTCTTCATAAAATCCAAGTTATTAACTTTAAAAAAAAACTTCCTGATCGAGTCTTCCCAAAAATGATTTACCAAAATATTTGATGATTAAGATCGATTGTGATCAACGGTCCTTCTTCCTTTCAATATTATAATTGCTCGACCAATAACAGGTCCCTCCCTTCATCTCAAACTTTTCATGAGAGAACACCTATCCTCTTCCATGTATCATCATCCACTTGGTTACTCTACCTATTTGTTTCACAAGTTAAAGGTTCCATTATGCATCATAGTTCTGCATCCAGGATATGGCATTTACCAAAAGGCCCTTTTTGAGAAATCTCAAATTTTCGGGTAGTCTGGGTTCCACCGCACTATTTTTCCATCCCTTATCTAACTTTTCCCAAAAGTTGAATTATTGGTTTTCCATATTTCCAGACTTTCGGATGGTCTGGTTTCTACCTCTCGGTTCTGCAATATGTTGCTTTGCCAAGGTGAGATCCCATTCATCCATCTTCCTCAAGATATGTGTCCTGTGTTTGTTAGAAAGTCCTATGAAGGCTTACATGGTCACCTTGCTAATGCAGTATGACACATGCACGTTATCGTGGCATGACATGGAACTATTGATGTGGCATATGGAGCCCAAGTTTTTTTAAAGGTGCATTTTAAGAACTTTCAAATTTTTGGATGGTCATGATTCTACTTCCTAGTTCCACCATTTAGCCTCCATCCCATGACCTTCCCTTGTGGCATGCCACATGAACTCCATGGTGATTACAACTATGTGGGCTCCATGTCACTACCATGTGGACTCCACGTCATGATTTCATTAACCTTTGTGTTCCATTGCATCACATTTTTGTATCTAGATCCATATTTTTACAAAACTATGATTAACAGGTTTCTATGGATGTCTGCTACCCAGATTGAAGGTTCCTTTTGCATGGTTCCAACATCCGACATCCAATCTTTTGGAAAGGTTTGACTTATTGGAAATCCTGGATGTCTACTAGCTTGGATATCCATTTTTCTGCTAGCAAGGGTTCCAATGACAAAGGGTCCATTCCCGAGTTCTCAGTTCCATCCACATGGTTGTATTGCAAAATTCAAGGTATATGGGATCCATACTTTGTAAAAAGTCTCCTTCTTAGAAATCCCATATTTTCAACAATCATGTATCTGAGGTTTCACACCAAAGGTTTATTCAGGTCTTTTCCAAGCTACGTAAATCCGCTACAAATTATTGTAAATGTGTTGAACCTGCACAAACTAGATCTAGCTAACAATAATACACACATTTGCAGAGAGAATTGGAGAAAGAAGAATAAGGAGAGAAAGAATGAAAGAATTATCATTAATTGTTATGAATAATGAATCATTTACACATGATATACTCTGTATAACTCAATGAGTGTGCACTAGAGGAGAACCAACGAACCATAGTGGTGGTCTAGAGTTATCTGGACACACACCAGCAGGTACGGGAGTGAACTGCCACCTATTCTAGTCTCTCAGGCAGTTATGGGAGTGAACCCACCTAGTTGAGTTAACTAGTCAACTAGTCTTTAGTTAACTGACCGAACAGAGAGTAGTGAGGAGTTAACTCGGGGAATCAAGGGTAATGTGCTAGTCTGTTGATGATACCAAGGCAAGGTTGAATTATCATGGTGATGATCACAATGTTTCATGGTGACAAAACCAATGCAAGATCTAAACTCAACTCAACTAGTCAAACTGAAGTGTCAACTGAAAGAGAATATTCTCCAAGTGGAATATTCTCCCCTAAAGTATAGGAGACTGGATAATGACTAATTATGACTAATAAACAAGGAAAAATAAATCCTAGGTGTGTGTGAAGTAACTCCAACACCCCCCCCTGAATATCACTATGGTGAAAATAAAGAATGGGTCCGACAACGAGGCCGTGTTAGGTATCCAAATACAAAAGATACACTGAAATAAATTGAGGAAAGAGGGAAAACCTCATGGAGAAAAACCACCCCTCAAGGTACAATGTATGTAAAAATAAGAAATACAGTTGCTAGGCAACTGTATCCTTCACTCCAATATGACTTTGCAGAGAATGGAACTTCTGCTCAGTGAAGGTCTTGGTGAAGATGTTTGTCGTTTGTTCTGCTGAAGGATAGAACTATAAGTTGATGATCCCATCGTGTACTAAGTCCCAGATTTAGTGCATGTGGATATCAATGTGCTTCATCCACTTCCTTTGAACTGGAACTCTGCAGAACTTCAGAGTGCTCTGGTTGTCACACCAGATGATGATCGGTCGATGAAACTGAATGCCCAACTCAGTGAGAAAATGTTGGAGCCACATACCCTGAATGGTTATGTTAACTAACCCTCTGTACTCTACCTCGACTGAAGATAGAGAAATGGAATCTTGCTTCTAGATCAAACAATGGATAGGCCCAGAACCAAGACTGAGTGAGTAACCAGATGTAGACTTGTGATTGGTGTTATCGCTAGTTTAGACAGAATCAATAAACCCGATGAGATCTAATGTATATTATTTTTCATAATGAATCCCAAAGGTGATGGTGCCCTATATGTATCGAAGGATACACTTTGCAGCCTTCCAATGTAGCACATGCGGCTCCTGCATGAACCTGGAAACTACACCATTTGCATAGGAGAGGTCTGGTCTAGAGTGTGTGAGATACAACAAGATCCCCACTAGTTGTATGTGCAGTGTGTTGTCAACCAGTGGATTCTCTCCACCATCCT
>JZKD02S1626885.1:33820-60834 GCA_000966675.3 Picea glauca | reverse complement strand
AGTTAGTAAATTCAATATTTAAAACTTAAGGAAAGCGTCATGTTCTGGTGTGTTTTGTTCTAGATCTAGGTGGATCTAGGGAGATCAGTTAGTGTCTGCACCTACCAATTTATCCGATATCAAAAATGTTAGTTTTTATTAAATAAAACCCATTAGGTAGTTAGTATTGAATAAATATAATGATGCCTCATTAAAGAAATCTCACTAGGTTGTTAGCATTTAGTTATGGTTAGGATTTACAAGCTATCTATAAATAAGGATGGAGTCATCCTTATGGATCATGTATTGAAATAGTAATGTATTGGAGTCTATCTCGTTTGGAGGGTGCCCCCTCTAAGAGGCAAGTGAACATGAGTTGATCCTTCCATAAAAGGATCATTGTATTATGTTACCCTACCTCAAGGATTTTTTATTAATGAAGTATAAGGGTTTTATTGAATATCTAGTTTGTAAACAATTTATGTGACGAGGATCATAACAAGTGGTATCAAAGTAAATTATTTGACCAAGGGGAAGATTTTTGTTTCCATATGTTGTTGTGGTGTGTTTTTCTCTCAACCTATCCACCAAATCATAACTAAATGCAGTGCTCCTTAACCCTTAAACTTGAAACACAACTAGGTATACAGAGAATATAATTGCAAAAAAACAAATACAAGAAATAATATTGATTAAATATGCAAAAAGATACCCTTATATTTTGATAAATAGAAGATAAAATGAAATTTTCACTTGCCTCTTAAGGTGGGGCAACCTTTCACTAAGCAAATCTTGAAATACAAAAATACACAACAAAACATTTCATAGCCTCCTATATCTTTAAATAGATTCTCAATAGAAAAATACTAACTATTTATGGTCCCATCACTAATGGGTACCAACTACCTGGTGGGCCCTATAAAGTGGATTCTTTTACATTAAGTAACTATCCACTTCTATATAATGGGCCTTATTCAAATGGGATGGTCGCATACATCAATTGACTAACTCCTAGGTAGCCTAAAGTAGGGAGATTAGGGTAGGGCCCCTCCCCTTCAAAATCAATGTTGCTCTTGAGGATGAAGATGAAAAAAATGTTGCAGGATCACTATTGTCCCATGTGGAATCTTTAAGTTGCATATCTTTCCACTACATCAGTACTTCATGGACTGTGTACTGGCATAATTAATGTTCTATTGTATCCAATATTGCTTATGGCTAGAGACAAATGGAGCCTTCATCGAGTTCTGGTAAGTTGGTTTTCACCTTGCACTTTGATCCCATAACCTTCTTCAAACAAGATGTGTGAAATACTAGATGAATCTTGGAGTGGGATGGAAAATCCAACTTTTAGGCCACTTGTCCAATGCGTTGGATGATCTCATAAGGTCCATATAAATTTGGTGATAATTTCTAAGGTGTTTTGTCTCTGAGTGGTGTTTGTTTATAGGTTTGAAGGAGAAGAAACACCCAATCCCCTACTTCAAAATAACTTTTAGAGTGATTTTGATTTTCTTATTGTTTCATGCTATTTTGAGCCATAACCAAATTTTCCTTAAGTGAGCAAAGAATGGCTTCTCTAATGTGAAGTGCATTATCCACTACCTAAACCTTTGAGGTTCCTCGTAAATAGGAAGTCACTGACAAGGGTTTTTGTCCATAGACAGCTTCGTATGGTGTCATTTTGGTAGCTCCATTATAAGAGGTATTATAGTACCATTTTGCAAGGGGAATCCATTCTTCCCATTGGTGTGGTTTTTTAGAAATAAAACATAGAAAATAGGTTTCTAAGTACTTGTTCACCACTTTAGTTTGACCATTTTTTTGGGTATGATACACAACATTCATGTTCAGTTGGGTACCCTCTAGTTTAAACAACTTCTGCCAAAACTTATTGGTGAATTTAGGGTCCCAATCCAAGACAATGGAAGTGGGCATGTCATGTAACTTAAATTTATAATCCATGAAGACTTGGGCAACCAAGGAAGGGCTAAATGGGTCTGATAAGGAACAAAAATGATCATATTTGGAAAGACCCACCATGATCATTGATTTTTTACCTGCTCTTGGGAGTCCCACTATAAAATCCATAAAGATGAAAATCCATATATGTGTTGGAATCAGTAGTGGTTGCAATACCCCTAGCATCTTCATTATCTCACCCTTATTTATTTAGCAAGTGTCATAGGTCACTAAAAAATCTTAGATCTATGTCTTCATGCATTCCCAAAATAAGGAGTGATTAGTTATTTCATATGTTTTATGAAAGCCAGTGACTTGTTGTAGGTGATGAATGCAATTCCTGGTCCTTTATTTTAAGGTAGAATTCTTTACCAAAAAAATGTGTCCTTTATACCTCATTGTATCTTGCTACGATGTATACCCTTTTGGAGGATTGGGATCTTCTTGTATCATTTGGATGAGTTGAATGATAGTGTTATTTTCCAACCATTCTTGATGGGTTTCCTCAAGCAATCTTGGAACAAGTCAAAATAAAGCAAAAAAGGATACATCCTCCTCAAATTGCCTAAATAAAGCATCAACCACCATATTTTATTTATCCTTCTTATATATAATCTCATATTCACACCCTAGAATCGTGGTGACCCATCTATGTTGCTCTAGTGAGGATAACCTTTGTTCTAAAAAATATTTCAGACTATTATGGAAATTCTTAATCTAGAAACATCGCTCTATGAGATATGGATGTTAGGTCTCCATTGCATGAAGGATGGCCATCATCTCTTTCTCATATGTAGATTTTTCCAAATTTCAGTCACACGACTACTTATTGGTGAATGTCAAGTGGTGTCCTTCCTCAATAAAAACCTCTCTAAGACCTCTACTAGAGGCATCACATTCTAGGACAAAATTCTTCGTAAAATTTGGCTCTACTAATACTGGAGTCATACACGTGGCATCCTTTAAAGTTGAGAAGGCTTGCTCGGCTACCTCAATTCATACCAAGGCATTCATTTTTAGTAGCGATGTTAAGGGAGCAACATTTTTTCCATCAGTTTTTACAAACTTCCTAAAGTAGCGAGTAAGTCCTAAGAACCCATGATGTCTTGGGTCGAGCCACTCTTGCACAGCCACAACTTTCATGGGATCTACTCATACTCCATCCTAACTAACAATGTGACCCAAGTATTCAACCTCTAAAGCCCCAAAATAAAATTTGGTTCATTTCAGGAATAGTTGGTAGTTCTACAAGAGTTGCAATGCTCTATCAACATGCTCTATTTGAGAATCCCATTTTTTTTTGTTGATCAAGATATGATCAACAAATAACAGCACAAAAGTGCATAGAAAGGGTCGAAAAATTGTGTTTATAAGGCTCTAGAAGGTGGATGAAGCATTGCAAAGGCCAAAGTGCATCACTAAAAATTCATAATGACCTGCATGTGTGCAGAAATCTATCTTTGTCATTCATGCCTCTTTCATCCATATTTGGTGGCATCTCAAATGAAGGTCAATTTTGGTGAAATACTTGGCTTCATGAAGTTCATCGAAGAGATCATCAATAACTTGGATGGGGAATTTTTCTACCAATTACCCTATTTATTTAATACCATGACCACATGGTGATGAGTAGATATTGGTATTGGGACGTATGAATCTAGCCTCCAATAGTTCTTGACTGATCTTTTCAATTTCATTCTTCTATGCAAATGAGTGCCTATAAGAATGCATATTGGGCAGTAAACTATCAATAATCAATGGAATAATGATCATGCTCCCCTCAAAGGTGGTAAACCCTAGGGAATTTCAAATACCTATTGATGTTTAGAGAGGAACAACTACAAATCAAGGTGAATCTCCTATGGGGGGGTTTCCACTTCTTGTATGGAATTGAACTATGCAATAATACATAAGTGGCATTTCTTTAATAACATCTTCATGTGATCAGAAGTGATAATTTCACAGAAACCATATGTAAGCCCTTTGAGGGTATGTTTGTTCCCTTCCTTAGTGAATCTCATTTATAAATCCTTGAAATCCATGTTGACAGGTCCCAAAGTGCATAGTCATTCTACTCCAAGAACAACATTGCAACCACCCATCTCAATAGCCAACATATGATCTTTGAGATGATAGCACATATAGAGTTCGAGATTTTCACATCGACCACCACATTGGCGATCATAATTTGAAAAATAGGTATAGGTGTTCGACAAAACAAGGGATTTCCACACATGATGAACACCTTAAGAAACCACTCACACAACCATATCAAATCTCGATACACCAATTTATTATGTGGTTAAAACGATCAAGGAGGGAAACAGTCCACATCCCCAACTAACGCAGCCACTTGAGGCAATATATTAATGCAAAAGAAAAAATTATACATAAAAGTTTCTCATAATCGATCTTTAGCAATTGACCCTCCATGCTCTGTAAATAGAGAATCATGGACCAATCAAGTGTTAAGCCATGGATCAATATAATCATTGGTATCAAGGAGAATATGAGTCGTTGAATCACTTTATGTCTAGAACATATCGTGAGTATCAAAATACATAACTACAGATGCATACTAAGGAAACACACTTTTACCTAATGACACATTAGACTGAGTTGATCTTAACTAACTCTTAGGAGTCTAAATATCATAACATCCCCCCTTAAGAACAAATTAGGATAGGATTGAAGTATTTACAAAGGTAACATGATAGGATAAGGAAGAAGGCATTAGAGCCTTCCCCCCTTAATGACAACTTCTTGAACTCCTAACATAGATCGAAGTTTGGAAAACTTCACTTCCATAAGAGACTTTATGAAAATGTATACAACTTGATCATCTGTAGGGAAAAAGAGCACTTCGAGAAGATGATCTTGAATAAGCTTTTTGATGGAGTGCATGTGTAGTTTAATGTGTTTTTTGTGTTGATGTTGAACTAGATATTTGGTGAGTTTGATGGAACTCTAAATGTCACATCAGAGTGTGGTCAGATATTGTTGGTGGAATCCAAACTTTGAAAGAATCTATCAAATCCACAAGGCTTCTTGACTTGCATTAATTAAGGATCAATACTCTTCTTCTATTGAAGAAAGAGCAAGAGCATGTTGTTTTTTACAAGCTCAAGTGACAAGTCTGAAACCAAGACTTAAAATATAACATGTAGTAGACTTTTAATAATCAAGGTTGTCGGCCCATTCGGAATCAATGAAACCAACCAACAAAGGATTCCCACTTGAACTGTAATGTATCCTAAACTTAATTGTACCCCAAATATACCAAACTGTCATTTTTGTTTATTTTCAATGGCTCTCATGGGTTGTTTACATACACTAGGAAACAAGACCAACAACAAAGGAAATATCAAGATGGGTATGAGCCAAATATAATATTCTACCAACTAACTAATGGTACAAAGTGGAATCTACTTTGGGTGTAATACAGATTGGCAACAAGTTTGACTCCATAATGAAAAGGAGAAGGGGTTGGTTTACAATATTCCATGTGAAAGCATTGAAGAAGGTCATATACATACTTATACTATGAAAGAGAAATTCCTTCATTGGTTTACAATACTTGGAGGCCAAGGAAACAATGCCAAGAACCTAACTCTATCATTTCAAATTTCTTATTAAGGATATATTTCACATGTTTTAAAAGTTTACGGTCACTACCAGTGAGGATAAGGTCATCATCATAAAGAACAAGTATTATGAGATGGTTTCCTACTTTCTTGGTATAGCATTGCAATTAGAATGACATTTAAAAAAGTTGATTTCAAGAAGAAAGATATCCATTTGAGCATATGAAGCTCAATGAACTTTCTTAATACCATAGAGATATTTCTTAAGGTGACAAACAAGGCTAGAGCCATTCTGAAATAACCAAGAGGTTGTTCCATGTAAATTTATATTTGCAAATCCCCATGCAAGAAGTTAAATTTAACACCCATCTGATGGACCTCCCATTTGTGTGACGGGACAAGGGCTAGAACAAGGCATATGGAATTCACTTTGGCTACAGGGGAAAAGGTTTCATTGTTGTCAATTCCTTCAACTTGAGAAAATCCTTTGGCAACTAATTGGCCTTAATATATTTCAATGCTTCCATATTATGTATACTTATTTCTATGCATCCATTTACATCTAACATGTTTTCTTCCTTTCAAAAGAGGTACGAGATCCCAAGTATCATTCACCATTAAGGAATGTTATTCTTCATTCATTGTTTTGCCCCAATTTGGATATCCAAAAGCTTCTGCAAATGTTTCTAGATCATGATCATTTTAAACTTGAGTCAAAAGAGAGGAAGCTCACTGGAACTATGAACATGTACGACGTTGATTTGGAGCATCACCAACAAGATCACCAATTTCTTCTCATGTTGTATAGACCCATCTAGGAAGTAGTGGTGCTAGTGCAAGTTCATGTTCAATGGACCCAACTGGAGGAAGATGAGATGGTGGAAGTGGATTTTAATTTCCACGTTGTCATCATCTAAAGAAGAGAATAGAATAGGATCACTAATAGAAAAGGTGCAAAGAGTAGATGGCATGGACATTGAAGGTGGCTCACAGGATGAGATATTTTCATCAAACTTAACATCTATCCTAATAATAATTTCATTGGAATGAGGTAGAAGAATTATATGACCTTTGACATCTTCAAAATAAGTAAAAAAAATTCACTTCTCACTGTTACGTTGTAATTCTTTTCATTTCTCATCAGAAATTTGAGCCCATGCTTCACTACTAAACACATGGAAGTGGCTTACATCTGGCTTAATTTTAAACCATGTTTCTTCTGTTTTATATTTTTTAATGCCTTTGTGAGTGTGATTTACTATGTAATTAGCACAATTAATGGCTTCTACCCAAAAACGAAGACTTAATCCCTTAGATTAGATCACAAAATTTGTTATTTCCTTTAAGGTATGATTATTTCTCTCAACAACACCATTTTGTTGTGGTGTATATGGAATAGTATGTTGCATTTAATGCCCTGTGTAGTGTAGTAAGTTGTAAATTTACTGTTAACATATTCACTTCCATTATATGTTTTTAACATCTATAGTTAATGTCTAGATTTCTGCAAGGGCCTTGTAGTCCAAAAACATGTCAAAAAATTCACTCTTAAGTTTTAAGAAATAAACCCAAGTATGTTTGGAGAAGTCATCAATGAAAGTTAAGACGTACCTGCAACTAGAGGAAGAAGGAGAAGCAAGTGGACCACACAAATGATCACTATGAACAAGCTACAAAGAAACAAGATCTGCCAAGAGGCACGCTTGTCAAAATTGTCCCAATGATGTTTTTTTAGAACACAACTGACATAAACACCATCTTTGCAAGAAACAAGAGGAAGACCAGTCACCATATTTTGATTACATAGTTTCTACAATGAGCGGTTGTTTAGATTGCCAAACCGCTCATGCCAAAGTTTTCTTAAGTCATCACTATGAGCAATAAAACACTACAAGGAAAACACCTTGTAGTGGAGGTTTTTAGTGTTACAAGGTTGCGCAAAATTTTCAAAAAACACTTCGCTATTTGTAGCGAAGGTTTTAACAGATGTTCCATATAACTAGAAAAAATTGGGTAGGGGAAGGTTCTTTTTCGGTGCTTGTATTGGTAACATGCACTAGTGCATGCTTATGTAACATGCACCGGTGCCTACATAAACCTAAAAAGAACCAATGATCGTATAATTATTAAGCATTGATTCTATCTTTTTAGTTATATGCGACACTGGTGCTCAAATAAATATTACTAACCATGTCATTATTTTTTGTTATATGGCACATCGTTGATCACATAATGTGTATGCGCATATGCCTATATTACCATGTGCATCGGAGGGAAGTGAAATTTAAAACATTTGAGGTGAGATGTTAGTTTCACTATTTGTTACTAAGCATCGTTGCATATATTATATGTAAAGCATTGATGTGTATATTATATGTAAAGCATCGATGTGTATTGTAATAATGTGCACCCAAATATTTTGAAACGATAAATATAATCGTATGTTATGTTGTTTAAAGTAAGGGTGTTTTCACAATTTTTAGCACCAGTGCTTCAATGTAGTTAATAGGCATCTATATGTATTACTCATAAAAACACACTTGTGTCTATTTTATGGCATTCACTGTTTAGTGAGTTCAAAATAATAAAATTCATCGATATGTATATATTTTAATGAATTGTTTTTTACAAATTTTCAATTAACCATCTCAAATCAAATATTTTTTATAATAATATTGATTTTTATATTTTGTTATTTCATTTTGATATAATGATTGCATTAATGTGTTATCGAACATATTACATCTATGTTATTTGTAAAAATGCAAATCATTCATTTATTAATTAATCAACAATGCAACATTTTACAACATTCGACAATACAATAAAATAAGAAACTCATTTTATTATATATGAATAAGAGACCCATGATCATACAAAATAGGACAACATAAAGGTCCACAATAATCAAAATGCAACCAATATGTAATTGTTACACTTATTGGTAACAAGTCCTCATGAAATTGGGACAATATGTCGAGTACATTAAATAAAATCTCTGATTTTTACGGACAAATATTGAAAAACATACAACTTGTAGTAACATTCAATTGTATTGATTGTCATTCATCACTTGAATTGATGTCATCACTCGAGTTGTGTGCATACCTCATTTCTTCATCACTTGTAGGTGATATTGTACTTTGGTTATTTAACCTAATGTTTTCTTGATCAGCTTGTTTTTTATGTTCCACCTCTTCATGTTCCATCTACAAACATAGAAATAAGGGTAATAAGTATATCTAAATTTATATAGTAGAATATACATGATTGTGTAAATCAAAAAGTGTATCATAACAATGAGTGTTTCATAAACAATACACATTATTTCGAATCCATGTTGCATGTCATCTCTCAAAATCTCTTATGTTGGTTGCACTCCATACTTTGTTCTTTGCATGTTTAATATGCCATGACAAAACACGGTTGATATAATTAATATAAAGGGTTTTTTTCGTCCCATTAATTAAAAAATGAGGAAATTTAAACAACATAGCTACTTACAAATTGTTCAATTAAACCTTGATACTTCAACATATACTCACAACCCATACTTAACCCAATGTTGATCAATTCTTTGGTTGGCTCTTCTTTGTATGTTAGCACATATTAGAAGACATCCATGGATGAGTGTAAATTAATTATTTAAATATAAAGATCCCAACAAATATGAAATATTAAGAAAGGTCGAAAACGTAAGAACTCGCAATAATTGTGATCAACCCTTTTATTCCTCGTCGATCAACACTTACTTGCCACTTGTGAAGGCTTTGCACAAGTGACAAATTTTGTGATATCATTTTGGCGTCGTTGACGGGGAGAATTGAGTCATTCTTCCTACTACACTTTATTGGTAAGCATGCTCTTGAAAGCCTTCTTGTCCAGCTTACCTAGAAACTCCATTGAGGGGAATATATTTATCTTATACACATTTTGACGAGCCTTGTCTAACAAGTTCATCTAGTAGCTCCACTCACAAGTTTTAAGGTGTCATATTCAATGTTGTAAGGTTTATTTTTTCTCAAATGAAGCAATTATGGCACCAAGGAAACTACATGGAATGTATCCTTATCTTGATATTAAGCATGTTCATGGATACCCAAATCACTATTCTCTAGAAAATGGAATGATGTTCAAAAATTTGATGGTGATCCAACCTTGGCCATCACACACGTTGTAAATGTTTTGAAATATGCTTCAGAGATAAATGTGATACATGAAATGTGCTAATAAGATTGTTCTTACTATCTCTAGAGAAAAGGAAAAATAATTCTCTTAGACCAAAAAGCATCTATTCTCTCACAATCCTCATTGAATAATTCCTCAAACGTTGGGCCCCAGAACTCAAAGGTATGAAGATATTTTTCACGATATTATGGTAGCCCTTCAACAAGGACTCTCTTTTGTCTCTATTGAAGAATATGAAGATATTCATGAAGAGGATTACCAAACCCTTGAAGAAGAAGAGTCATCTCATGAATCCATTAAAGATGATGAAGACTTGAATGAAGAACAAGAGGAACAAGAGTTGCCTCATGGATTTGTTGAAGGATAATATTTTGATGAAGTACATCATGTTGAAGAGCAAGTCCATGAAAAAGATCCTATTGAAAGTACTCCTCCTCATGAAGACGAGACATTGGCATGGGTTCCTCCATTTGGTGAAGATGAAGTCATTAAAGCTTTCGTCCCTCATTCATATGAAGACAAGAATGAGGTAAGTTGTACTCTTTTCCAAGTTTTCGATTCCTATGATGCATATTTTCATGAATTGGAAAATAAATAATTCTTGGAGGAACCCTTGGACGCAAACGATTCATCATCTAATAAAGAACACGATGACTATATTGATGATTTTATATACATTGGAAGATGTGGATCGAATAATATTTTCTTTCATTTTGATGGAGATCCCATTTATGATGTTAATTATGGTTCTAAAATCAAGAATCCAAATTTGTTGTCATTTGAATATACACCTATGTGCACTATTGATTCAGATTTTTGGGCAGTACAAGGATGATATTTTCATAGTTTTTTTTCAACCATCTAGGGGTGATACAATACAGTATCCTCATGATGACTTCCAGCCATTTCCTAGAAGGTGTGATATGTATTATTTTGAGCACTTGGACTTATTGTATGAAGAAAATTCTCCACCGCCTTTATGCTCAAATTTCAGTGAACATTATTAAGATGGCATGATTTCCTAGGACAGTAAGAAATTAATAGTGAATATCTCCAACCTTATTTTTCCCCATCTTGATATGTCACTGAATATACAACCCGAGATTATATTTTTGATAAATTATCTATGGGGCAACGTTTTTTTCAACCTATGAATTGTTGCAAGGATTTTCAGTTGCATATAGAAGATCAAAAAACCCTAAGCTGGGAGAAAAAAAAAATCTTGAGTTCTACATCCATGTCCCATTTTTCATCCATGTTCTCCTCGGGTAATCATCAAGTATTCTTCATATTTATTATGATTCCATATCAAACCTCGAGAGATGATGAAATCCAAGATAGCCATTCTTTGAATCCTTTGAGTTAGCCTTACGTTCCTTCATCTTGTCACAACCCTATTCAGATATGGGAGAACAAGAATGTGGGGACACATCTCGGCATGAATTTTTTCCTCCCTCCCACCTTCATGAGCTTGATTCTATATTTAGTTATGTTTTAACGGTTTTCCAGGATCATAATTATTTTTTGCTTGATGTACTCTTGCTTTGGTTCATAACTAAGCAGAAGGGGAAAATATTTGACTTCGATGAGATGCTAGGGTGGATTCACTAGTTCTAAGATCATACCTAGCTTTCTAGTTGTCTCTTAAAGTATAGTGTAGGTTAGAGTAGGTCATGATTGCCTTATTGCATTTATTTTCTCTTGATGGCATTTATTGTTTTACTATGCATTCATGTTATCTTAGCATATATATGTTATATATAAAAAAAAATGATATATGAATGAAAATGAATTTTTTTATTTCTCACATGGTTTTATATTTTTCATGGACTAGGGTGGATAACATCCCCTTGCCCTTTTGTTACTGATGATTTTATGTTAGAATGTAGTAGGATTTTAGAGTGATGTAGGTTGCAAGTATTGGAGTACCATAGATGTTGAGGTTATCATGTATTGTACGATGAGAACATGTCACCATGTTGGAGTTAGATGTTACCCCCTCTCACCTAGGGGTAACTAGAGGAGATCATGTCTCATTTCACACAATGAAGACAATGATCCCTATGATGATGATCATCATCATCATTGGTCTCACAAGAAGCAACCCATCATCCCTTCAGATGCATCCCTCCTCATCAGCACAATTCACCACCCCTAATTAGCATGGTTCATTGGAAGAGGATGGTTTGACACATTATGCGGTACATTAGTCCTTATTTCATATAAAGTTTCATATTTAATGCATTTGGCATGTGAGTGAGGATCATGGGTTGAAGTTGGATAATCGATCATAATCTCAAGAAGTTATTCTTTTTTCCTTGTATCACCTTGGTGGCCATCATTAGTTTCCCAATCCCATGTTGTCACTCTTGGGGAACAAGGGTACTACTAGAAGGCTTTGATAAGGATAATGTATTGTTCCCCCCATACTTAACATTTTTTGTCCTAGATCCTTATGCAATGTACTAAGATTCAGTATGGATATTACATATACATAACGGGACAATGAATGACCAACTCAAAATCCCAAGGTCAGCTTAATCTCTACCCCCTCTAATTGTAATCGCCCCTAGTCCTAATGCACTAAATGCAAGATCATAAGAAGGACTTTATCCCGGTAAAAAAATGATGAAAGAAAGAATAAGAACTTGAAACCTAAAAAGGTGACTTGCAATTCAATAAAACAATATCAAAAGGAAAGATAAGGGGTTTGGAATGAAAAAAGTATCGAGGAAAGGGTATCTCAAGCAGCAATCACTCCCTCTACAAAGGCGCTCATGAAGATGGACCAAACATGGTGCCTTGCATGTTATTGACGCCATCACCATGAAGTCATCCCAATACTTTTTCATCCACCATACTTACACTTAGATGGGTTTCTTGGGAAATATCCCTCTACTTGGGTATTGGCACACCTAATAGGGTCTTTTGATGGTCCTCCCATACACAAACTTGCTAAATTTCATAAATTCTTGAGCTAATGTGAAGTTTGAAGGGGATAACTAATGTGAATTGATTATGTGGCTTATGTATTAGATGATGGCCTACTTTGTATGCTTCTAAGGACTCTTGAACCTTGTTATTGTTGGTATTACTTGATTATATGGCTTTAATTGATTTGGATGCACCTGACATGGTCCTTTGGAGTATGTCTCGTGCTTTCACCTAGGACATTGTGCATTTTATTACAAGAAATGGCACATGTGATGTGGAGTGTTGGGTCACCTAATGAATTGACACATTCAAACTTACCCTCTCACATATCCTAGACATATGAGCTCTCATTTTGCAGATATGGTCATATTGGTTGACATAAGGGAAAGAAGCTTGCACTTTTGGACAATGTACCCACAACATGATAGCACTTTGTTTGAGGACGTTACACTTTATGATGATTGGACAGCCCTTATATAGGTGATGAGCCCTCTTTTAACCTTGGATAATGAGCTTTACACCTCAGACATTGATTATGTTAAGGATGGTGTCACACATGTGATGGTTATAATGATGGTGGGGCCAACCCTATCATTAGGCCATCCTTGGTTGATGACTTGGGGCACTTGACATGAACTTTGATGAGGAGACATGACACTTCACCTTGCTTGCGCCACTTGAAGATGAGGCATGGCCTTTGGAGGCCTCTTACACCTTCTTGGAGCATGACATCACCCACACGTGTGATCTGAGAGGGCATATTTTGGTGTATTAGCATGGTATCCTGTCGTTGGAGGATACTTGAGGGGTCGAACTAGACCTATCTCACTTGTATCATGGACTTGGACTTGTTTTATTTTGAGGGGCTTTAACGTTGGGGTTACCTCATATATAGAGGCTAGTGCTACCTCCTAGCCATATCATAACTCACACTTGTGACTCATCACTACTTGTCTCTTCTCTTTCTCTAATTCGCTATGGAGTACTTGTGCACACTTTTGGGAGGATGATCTTGCTTGGATGCTTTTTCTTTTGTTTTTATGGATGAAAGTTGAGCTAGGGTTTCCTCATGCATAGTGCTTGATCTAATAAGTGTTCTTCTTCAAGTTTTAATGATAGTTCATGGTGGATTTTGGTGGATTATCTATTAGATGGTTAATTATTGCATGTCACCTTGTATGTTAAGTTGAATTTCACTAGAAACCCTAGAAGGGATTAAGATTGTTTATCCCCCTCCCTATTTTCATTCACCTTAATTTGTTGAAGCATTTTAGACCTAGTCTAGGGGTTAAGATTATTTATCCCCCTAGGGTTTGTCTTTGGCTAGCTCAAGACCTAGGGTTTATGATGGTATAAACTCTATGGTTTGACTTGGTTCAAGTAAGGACTTGTTACTAAACATTAGACAGAGAAAACAAAACTTAGGGTTTATGATGGTATAACCCCTAGCGGTGATTTCATAGAAGGTTTGGCTTGGTTTTATGATGGTATAACTCAAGGATTGGATCTTCAAACCCCTCTCTTGCCTCTATAAATATTCCAAGTGTTTTATTTGACTTTGGTTTCTGAAATAAAGGAAAATGACATTAGTTCCCTTGCTTACAAGTGTTTACAAACACTAATACACTCTCTCTCTCTCTCAAAACTAACTTGTTGGGTGGATGCTTAACCACGTTTTGTGCTCAATCTAGCTCAACGACTTGCAAATTAACCCATTTTTTTATTGTTGTTATAAAAATTAGTTACAACCACTAGGTATTGGTAAATTTGTTGATAACATACTTAATATTGTGGTCAAAGTTGCTTAGAAACATTGTCCAATTGTTGGATCTTCTTCTACTTAATAAGAGCTACATTTGAATATTTTAAATGCTAATTTTGAAGGCTAATTTCGTGCTATTGTTACAAAATACATATTGTTGATATACATTACCATTTAACACATATTTTACTACAAAAACCAATTGTTTACTTGATAACTAGTGTTTCGGGAATTATTTGCATCATTTAGACTTGGTAATTGTTGATAAAGACTCGAGATACTTTGCACACATGTCACACACCAATTATCTCGTCTTATTCTCACCTTTTCCCTAACTCCAGCCCATCCTTTTGAGTTGACCAATATAGGGGGGTATAGGCTTGGCTAATCTTGTTATAGGATCAATTGAGGTCATCAAGGAAGCCTCCCTTGTGTTGGACTTGTCCTTCAAGAAAACAAGGGGAGTGTTTACTAAGGTGACAGTGGTAGGCATTCCTAGTTTGTTACACTTGCTTGTCACTTGTGAAGGCTTTGCACAAGTGAAAATTTCTGAGATAAAAATTCTTAGGACAACATTTTGTTCCCTCGTTATAAGTCCCTACACAATATTAAAAAAATGTGAAATCGTGTGTTTAAAACATGTTAGCGATTAATGTTAAGAAATTCATTTTTAGTAAAAAGTCAAAGAAAAAATTCACATTGATTACCTTTTGATCCACCTTATTCCTCTCTTTACAACATTCCATAAATATTTTACTCTCTTTTGGACTCAGATTGAAAATAATCTTATCGAGTTTCTTCAAGTTTTTGCTTTGCATGACATACCTTAACCAATACACATCATTAATTTAAACCTACAGATAATTCAAATCTATTGAATTTTTAATAAAACCTTGTCTTTATCTTGTTGTGATGAGCTACCATCATGCTCGCTGAAAATTTGTTTTCCTTGAACTTCTATTGGTCATCTCCTATAAAATAAAAACTATTAATCACCAGATATAGAAGTTATGAAATATTTTTTACAAAATAAGATTTCAATGCGTATAATAAAATAGTACACACCAATGAGTTAAACATATGTATATGCATCGGTATATGATTATCGCGATGTTACAATATCGAAAATGTTTTGTTACAAATTGTTATATTCATGTGATGCTCTATAAATTAATAAAAGCATTGATACCTCATTATTGTTTATTTTGCACCATCGAACTCGTGAACAAATTTAAAACATGACACTTTCGATATTTTTTTTTTGTTTTCTAGTTTGTCTGTGACTTGCGGGACTAGCCTGTGATCTAAGAAGCTATGGCCTAGGGGTCTCTAAGCCATCAAAATCACTCATGGATCACACCCAACCTGGGCCACACCAACTCTTAGCATGGCTAGATTTTAGGTGTCTCCTCCCAGCTAATCAAGTTTTGAACCTAGGTTGCCTTATAGAATGAATCCCATCGAAACCAATTGCACTAGTAATATTTGATTGATGCCTTCAATATTAAAAATAATGTTACGTTTTAAAATTAGTGGTTTTGTTGATAGGAACATGCACACCAATGTGATATTCATGTACAACGTGCATCGTTAACTGCAAAACCATTTTTTTTAAATAAAATTGGTTGTGATAGGGTTTGGGATCCAATGCAATGAGTGGTCTCATTGCAACGGATACCAAACACCCCATATATTACAAGTAAATAAACCCTATAAAAATATATTTCCTAAAAAAAATATCCTTGTGAAATATAGAAAGGGAAACCAAGAGAAACAATAATAAATCTAGGGCTTCCAATAGCAAAGGTGACTATGAAACCATTTTATTTTTTTGAGAATGCATTGAAAATTGTCTAAATCAAATAGGGTAAAGATTGAGATGATCAATAGAATGAAATCACATACCTGAAATTTCTCCTATGTAGATTTGTATGTGACCACGGTGATCCCTTACAAATTTTTCCCTTCAAAAAAACCTACCCACTCCAAAGTCTTTGTTGGTAAATCTCTCTTGCACAAATATCCCCTCTAAATTTTGGCAAAAGAATGAAATAAGGATTAGGGCTTTCATTTATAGACACATACATTTAGAAAAAATAATTCCCACTCATTTTTTCACTATATATTTCGGCACATTGATGATAAACGTGTCCGTTGCCTTTTTTTGCAACCTAATTTTTTGATGCACTATACAATTTAAAGCATCGATGTTCTTGTTACATAAAAATGCATCGACAAAAAATTTAATTGAGAAAATACAAATGAAAACCTCTATAATTAAAATTTTGCAAAGGTTTTGTTTTGTGGAGGCAAAAATAGAGGTTGTTCTTTGGTGCCTCTCATAATTCAGTGCATCATGTGCTTTATATATACAGATGCACCAGTGCATCAGAAAATAGTTAAACATATCAATAACTTTTAAAACCCATTCAAAATTATGTTTGAAGTTAGATTGTTTTATGCTTCCCAAACTTTATTTTAAGAATTTATTCATGTATTGATTATGATTTTGGCTCAAATGTAGAAAAAAAAAAAGGTTATAATATCAAGCAACCAATTCTTCGGATTCCAAATCATTCCATATCGTTGCCAATTCTTCAATTTCTCCCCCATCGTTTGCAGTAAGTCTAGATTTTATTTATAATTCATTTATATGATTGAATTTGTGTTATTTACGTATGTGAATTTGAATAATTGTTTATTGAATTTTATAGGATCATAATTCAGGATTGAATTCGGATGCACAAGATATTCCACCAATCCAAAAATGTTGCAAGCTCTTATCAAAAGAAAGATATCGTAAGCAAATGTTTGATGTAAATGCACCATTGCTTTACCTTGCCAATTGTAACATGACATTTTGTAGCAACCAACCTGTGTCAATGGTATTACACTGTGAATTGGATCTCTTTTATGAAACCCTAGTAGTATGTGGTCATTCAAAATGTAAAGGGTTGAAGGAGAACCCTTGACATGTCACATTGTCCCATTATATTAATGATTGACTACACAACATTGACGATCTAATACCTCCCACTACGGTAAAGAATCCAATAGGTGATATAGAAAAGACACATATGAACACTTCAATATGATATATTTTGAAAAGTTGGAAGCCAGATCAACTATTTTTCATCCTATATTGACCAACTCGTCTCCTACTGTTGAGTCAATGGAGAGTTCTAGTGATCCAAAGTATGATATCAATACTACCCAAAACATCTCTACTAGGAGATCCAAAAATTTGTATGAGCTAAGAGAAAAAATGTCCAAGTACACACCAAAGTAGTTTCAATTTTTGGAAGGTAGCAATGACTTCCCTCTTCGTATCCATCTGCAAATTAAATACCAAACCTGTTACAACTGCACTTTGTATGGTGCTTAGTCATCTTCCATGCATGTGCCTGATGTTGGAACCAAATTATTTTTTTGTAGTAATAGTTATATGATTACCAAGTCTAAAATAGATGTTGCAAATCTTGGGTTGTTTATCCTTTCACATGTATTTGTTCCTCCCAAACAATCAACAGCATTGATGCCATTTTGTGGTCCTCTCTATAGTCAATCTGATTACTTGAATATTGTTAAATACAAACACAACATTTCCATGTATAGTATGTGCATTAATGGTTATGCTTTTGGAAACTTTAATAGGAAAAACTTGTTATATAGCAATGGTCATCCAAGAACTCATGGGAACATTGAAAGGTTCATAAATAGTTGTAGTTCCTTGTTATTTAGTGCTAATTTTTCCTTTGAGGAACATTCCAATGACAAAGAGTTTTTTATGAAAAGGAAGGCATCCATATTTTTTCTTCTATATGTGATCCGGATTAGTTTCGACACAGAATGAGAGCAGAGATATAATAAAGAAATGTACAGAGATATCTTAGATATCCAATAATATAACAAAAATATATCAAAGATGCAACCATAAACACAGAGATACAGTAATAAATAATTTTTATTAAAGAGTGAAATGTACAAAATAGTAGAAATACAGATTGAAAGACTCGCTAGAATGGTGGCAGATTATCTCTGAGAAGAGATGTGATGGCTACTCACATTTGCAAGAATATGGATTACAATGAGGCTCTAAAGGCCTTTTTAACATAGGGAAAATCCAAAACCCTAACCTCAAAAGATGAAAATCCAACATTTTTGTGGACCCCGTTTTGGGTAGTTTGGTGTATCAACTTCCCAGGGGCGTAACTTTGGCATACAATATTCATTTAGGGCGCATGATAGCTTGTTGCAAAGGTATCACCAAGTATATTCACAGAGCCTTCAACTATTAACAAGTTCTTAGATCCCAAAAAAACTTCATTTAGGCCCTCAAAAGGGCCCCGGAAGTTTAGGAACTGAAAACCTACTAAAAATAGTAAGCTGCCAGAAGACTGTTTTGTACCAGTTGGAATAGGTGGGTGGCCACTGATATCCACCTGGATCAATCCTCCCTCCTTAGGAATAAATGGTCTCCATTGTGTTGAGATCCCAGGGGAGAGGGGAAAGAAATTATTGAATATGAATCTTGGTGAGTTACTTTCCTTGCTGGAGTCGTTGCATTGCTTGGTTTGTGAAAGGATGTCACAAACCTATTGTTGGCAGGGTTGAATCTGTTCAACCAGTCGGGCTACATGAGATGATTGTGTAGAAGGAATCTATGTGCTTTGTTGCAATCTTTTTTACCTGCTTCTGTTGGATAGAAAGTGTTTGGACTGAGGCTGCAGTGGTTGTAGTGTCCTTCTATTCACATTTTGAATAGAATGTGAAGAAGTTGAATTTTGTAGTATGAGATGCTACCTTGTGGCACTGTTTAGGTGGGATAGTAGTCAAAACTACCTCTAGTATCTTGTAGAGATGACCCCCCAGATTAACAATGATAGTACAGGGTCGAGACTCATAAATAGAATGGTGCTTCCACATATGTGGTTGGCCCAAGAGAACATCGCAGACATCCAATGGTGAAACATCACATAATACCTAATCCTTGAAGTGATGGATGCGGTATGAAAATCGGCACTGTTGGATGACACTAAGATCTCGTCCCTAGTGAAGCCACTCAATATTCTATGGTTGCAGGTGTGGTTTTGTCGACAATCCCGACTGTTTGATTACCTCTATTGAGATGAGGTTATTTTGGCTTCTGCTATCAACAATAAAATGCAGTGGTGTCCCCTTCACTCGCATCTATGAATGAAAAAGGTGCTCCCCCTCTTCAGGATATGATGGTTCTTCTGGTTGAATTGCTACGGTCGCGAAAATAGTAGTGGGGTCTGCGTCAATGATCTGTCTTCTACCAGTATTTTTTGAATCAGATTATGAATCAGGGTTCAGCTCCTTGTCTTTGATATCGGCCACCAATGACTATTTTGAGAAACATTTATTGGTTTTGTGCCAAGGGCTTTTGTGGAAATCGTGCCATTTTCCAATGTCCTTCTTCATCTTTCTATTACCTTTCTTTTCTTTTGGCTTGGACTAGTTTTCTAAAGCTTGGTGGTTAGGGTCGTCTTTACCATACTTTGGTTGTTGCATATTTACAAACCCAAACTTCCTCTTATTCTAGTACTTAAATTTATGCTCAATTTTAACAGCATATCGATAAGAAACACCCAATAATGAGATGTCCAGAAAATCCATTTCAGTTTGGATGTATATGTGTAGAGCTCCATAGTATTTCAAAACCAGATGTCACTAGGAGTCTTTGATACCCATCTTGGTGTGAAAGGTATGGAACGTATTGGTGAACTTCGGCACTACTTATCCCCTTTCTTGTCGTAGTGTGGTCCATCTCATGTAATGGTCATCATAGTTGCCAACAGGGTAATATTGTTCCTTGATCGCATCCACAAAAAAATACCAAGAGGGCTCAGCCCTATATATTCCAGACTCCTCTCTGGAACTTTGCTCCCGGTAAGTGTCCCACCAATGTTTGACATGGGGGAGAGCCTTAAGGAGTGTGAAGGTGATATTTTCCATGTCGAAGAAATTATGAACAGAGAAATAACCTTCTAGCATATTTAATCATTTTTCTAGGGCATTTGCATCTATTTGTCCTTCAAATATGGGAATATCAAAATTAACTTGTACCTTGAAAGGCGAGGTTTGTTAGGAAGAAAATACTAAGATAGAATATAAAAACCTCAAAATAAGTACTCAACTCCTTGAAAAAGAGATCATTTCAGATAATAAGCCTCTTCGAGGGGGCAACCTCCTTATACACCACATAGATTTTGAAATACCAAATCATTCCAAATGAAAAGGTCTCCTTGGTATCTATGTTATCTTAGTATTTTGTTCCTAACAAGGTTCCTCCAAATTGGTTGCTTGTTGAAGACTCGTATGTTTTTATTGACGGGCGTATAAGGATGTGGGAAAAATTCTCCATCATTTTGTCCCTTTGTCACGTGAGAGATTGCTCAAGCAACAGATTAATAGAATCGCCTACTCTGTCATTTTTCTTTTCTTCCACCGTGGAGGGTTTCTTGGGAGTGTGAGAGATATTTTCCTTAAGAGAGACAAGCTTGACACCCAACTTGTTATACTCGGACCTCGTTGGGGACATGCACTGAAAAAAAAAAATGATCAAGAGCAGCCTGCTCTGATACCACTACTTCGGATTATCTTCAGCACGAAATGAGAGTGGAGATATAATAAATAAATGTATAGAGATATCTTGGATATCCAATAATATAATATAAATATATCATAGATGCAACCATAAACACAGAGATACAGTAATAGACAATTTCTATTAATGAGCGAAATGTACAAAATTGTAGAAATACAAAGTCAAAGACTCGCTAGAATGGTGGTAGCTTATCTCTGAGAAGAGATGTGATGGATACTCACATTCACAAGAAGATGGATTACAATGAGGCTCTAAATCCATTTTTAACATAAGGAAAATCCAAAACCCTAACCTCAGAAGATGAAAAGCCAACAGTTTTGTGGACCTTGTTTTGGGTAGTTTGGTGTATCAACTTCTCGGGAGCGTAACTTTGGCATACAATATCCATTTGGTGTGCATGATATCTTGTTGGAAATTTATCGTCAAGGAGATTCATTTTGTGGGATCAATAAGAGCCTTTAGCAATTATTGAGGTGCTCGATCCCAAAAAAAACTTCATTTAGGCCCTCAAAATGGCCCCGAAAGTTTAGGAACCGAAAACCTGCTAAAAATAGTAAGTTGCCAGAAGACTCTTTTGTGTTAGTTGGAATATGTGGGTGGCCACCGATATCCACCTGGATCAGTATGCAATACGTTTTTTTTCTACCAATGACAAATTTTTAATAAACTATAATTTTCGTAGACCACCAATCGCTCGTCAAAAAATCCTTGCATTGGATCTACCTTTAGATGTAAGAAAAAGATGATTTAGTAATTGTATTTTTGGATTTTCAATGGAACTAATGTATATATATTTTTTAATTCGGCATTTGTTTTATAAAGTGGTTGGTTTCATGTTTATTATGAGGAAAAAAAATTACATGCTTCTAATAAATGTTGGTATAATGTATGAACATACTAAATGCATTGTGTTACTAATATTATCGATGTAATGTTCAATATTTTTACAATCAAGATTTTGATGATGAGTGACTTGTCTACCATCTACCATTTCACCCCACTATGATGTCAAATCAAGAGAATGATATTAAATGAGCATAGTTTAGAGAGGAATCATACAAAACAAATCAACCATCTATTCAATTCCCATTATGTCCTGAGTCACCAACTCAAAACCTCTATAGTAACACTAGTTCTTCACATGTTGGGGATGAAGGAAATGATATAGAGGTTGGTATGGATGATTTCTTACGAGATACCCAAGTCATAGAGGGAATGTTGTTACATGCATTCCAATAAAATGAACTAGGGGGTGACACCAATATCGTTGATACATTTTTTGAATGCATGAAATATTCTTCCACCACCCCTATGTTTGGGCAAGGGTCAAGGTCTACCCAATTAGGGACAACAATGTTACTATACAACTTTAAATCAATGCATGGTATGTCAAATGCATGTTTCTCGACACTTCTGAGGTAATTAACCGTTAAGTCCCCTAATGTTTTAAGGAATCTTGTCACACAATGAAGGAAGAAAATGGTTGATTTTATGTATGCTTTATAACATAATATATTTCTATTTCCCACTAATTGTAGGTTACTCAAAGATAAGGTACTTTTGAGTGATAATGTATTGCGCAATAGTTGCACAAAGGTAAAGAAAATGTTGAAAAGGTTGGGTGTTGACTACATATCATACCACACATGTTCAAATGATTATGTTCTATATAAAGATGAATATGTAGACAAAGAGATATATCTAGAATGTGGGAATGACAAGTAACATAAATCAAAAAACAAGTGTAAGGAACATGGTCCTCCACATAAGATATTGAGGAACGTGCCTATAATTTTGAGGATTAAAAGGATCTTTCATTGCAAACAATTAGCCATGTTGTAGGGGTGGCATGCCTTACATAGAAGTGAACCAGGAGTGATGTGAATCCCAATAGATTCAATATCAATGAAGCATATAGAGGATACATGGCCCGATAAATTTAAGGATGAAGTACAAATCCTACGATTAAGCATAGACATGGATGGAGTTAACCTGTATTCCCACCAAAATACCAACTATTGTGTTAGGCCAATGGTAGTGATCAATAAAAATATCCATGAAGAATGAACATCTTATGATGGCTCTTATTGTATCGGGTAGAAGACAGTGAAGAGAATGGATGTCTACCTCCAACCATTGATCAATGAATTTAAGCAATTATGGGAAGAGATACATGTATATGATGTATCAAGACCCATCCCAATGGAGAGTTCTTTATGTTGTATAGCATATGTGTGTACACCACGCATGGTTATATAGGACTAGGAGTTTTCTCCTGTATGCATGTTGATTTATTTATTTATATCTATAATGTTAATTGGAATACTTAATTTGGTGCAACTATTTTTTTTACACTAACATGATATGTATACAATAACATCGCAGGTCTTGTAACAAAAGGGTATTATGGATGTAAATGTTGTGTACCTTCTACAAAGTCTAGGTAGTCTAACCACCTACAAAAGTTGATGCACGAATGCTTGAGGTTATCCCTCCCAAAAGACCACCCTTATGGAAGAGTTGTGTCTACTTTCAATGGTAAACTAGAGGGAGCCTGAAGGCCTGAAATAATCACACCAACAGATTGGATTAGGGCATGTGACACAGAGAAGGAGAAGGAAATGGCATAATTGTTTGATTCAAATGGGGAACCTATGTTCGTTGATCATGAATTTTTTGACACCTGTGTTGAGAAAATGCCCATTGGGATGAAAATTAAATCTGTATTTTATGAGCTTCTATATTGGAAGCATCTTAATATTTCCCACTTACTAGATCCCATGCATATATTCAAAAATGTTTCATCTTCTTTATAGAGGCACATATCATCGAATAAAGAGACTCGTTGGTTGTTATGAAAGATCTTATCTCTCTGAATACTAAAAAGAGATGTTGGTCAAGAAAATAAAATAGAGGAGAGGTTGGTCCCTCTTAGTCTTCAAAAGAAGGTGATGTCCCATGGATTTTTAAGAAAGACGATCTTTATATGGAGAAGGATGTTATATTGCATGTGAAGGCACCTTCTTTATATGGGTTGACTCTACAATGTTGTTACACTATAGAAGGGAATTTTTTAGGGTTCAAATTGTTGTCACATGAAGTTGTAAAGGGTCACATGTAGTTGTAAAGGGTCATTCATCCTTAAATTTGTGAAGTGTTCAGGGAAATATTATATTTTCACCTACTGGAGGCATTTACAGACTCATAGTCCATATACTAAAATTTTTTTTGTTTTTTAGGAGTAGCACCTAGCGCTACAGAATCATCTACACAGACTGTTCTATAGTTGTGCTACCAAAAGGTGCAATGGAATCACCTAGCCAAAGTACACCATCCCACAAACCCAAAAAGAGAAAAATCATGAAAAAATGAGGTTTTTGTTGCATTTTGGGAGAAGTGCGACCCTTTTGAGCAGTGTGACCCATGGTGCAACCCTTCTGCGCAGTGTGACCCACAGCGCGATGCTTCTGCAGTTTTTGAGTGACTAACTTAAAACTTGTATTATGAACAAATGGAAAGGTATTTTTGAAAACTGGAGGATTTTTTTTTCACAACATGCCAAATAACAAAAAACTCTCTCAGTTTTTCAAAATGTGTTATGGTTAGAGATATATTAGACATAGAGTGTGACCCTTCTGTGTAGTGTGACCCTTATGTGCAGTGTGACCCACGGCGCAACGCTTCTGCAATTTCTGAGTGACTAAATTAAAACTTGGATTATGAACAAATGGGAAGGTATTTTTTAAAATTAGAGGATTTGTTTGCTTATCACATACCAAATAACAAAAACCTCTCTCAGTTTTTCAAAATGTGTTATGGTTAGAGATATATTAGACACAGAAGTGGCACTATGAAATCTGCAAAGTTGTTTTAGGAGTGGCGCTACGGAATTTCCTATAGCACCTACTGTTAGATATTTAATCATAAAACCCAAACAACGAAGTGGGTTTCTTTGCAATTTTTTGTGGAGGAAGATGATATAAGTGTTGAATTTCTGACCAAATTGCAGCCTGACCTAATTTGTAAATTGAGAGAAACAATTAAAACACCAGTGCACTACGGAATGCGCTACCATTTTTTTGTTTTGCATAGTTGATTGGATATTTTCCTTGTTGGGAGGTTTCCATCTGTCAAGGAGGGTTATAATGGATTCTCAAGGATCAGTTAGATGTCAAGGGACACCTACACCTAAGTTTTATTTCCATTAAATACCTCATGCAGTGAAGTGGAAACAATTTATTAATGACTTCCAACAATTTCCTGAAAATTAGTAGTTTGTTGGATTTTTGTCTCTTTGATTGTTTCCACCTATCTCCAAGGCTTAGAATCCAATGAAAGATATGGGATTCGACCTAATAAGGATATTTGGATGTTATTTTATATTTAATGAAGGAGAGATATCTTGGATAAGGGTTGGATTCATGAGCCAAGAGAGGCTAGAGACAGTAGGAGCGAGCAGTTTCCGTATGTGTGTTCATTTGTAAGCCTGTGGGAATTTTATGATTGTAATAATTATTGTGTTGGCAAATATTGCACAAGCAACGATGATGGTTGTTGTCATTGATGGAAACAACGGAGATGGAAGGATATGAAGGATAAAACCCCTTGGGGGATTCGGACGTAAGAGCTCAGGAGGTACATCATTGAAGAAAACGCGCGCAGCAAGAGATTACAGAAGAAGAAGGAAGACAGAGATACAGTGACCATTGGATTCCATTCAAATTTCCCAAAAGACCGACAACCGTCAGATCTGCAGAAGTTGCGAAGGAGATAATTCATTGGAGATTCGGGGATCGGGAGTTTATAATGTCCAATTCACTTGACATCAAAAACTCTGAAATCGCGATTTGATCGCAGCCGTTAAAGCCAAGGTGAATTCCCGACGAGATCTGGACCGTCTATTCATGTGGACGCGTGGCAGCCTAGAGGCCCCATCGGAGAATCGGGAATCGGAGTTTCACGAGTATCGTGAACAATGACAACGAAAACCCCGAAATCGCTATATGCGATTTCACGATGTAATCGCATCCGTTGAGCCAAGATTGAATCTGAACCGTTGATTCAACCCACGAAAGCACACCACGTCAGCAAAGGGACATGTGGCACAACCAGGGAATGACAGGTGTCAGGCAAATTCAACACTTCAGGCACATGAAAGTCACGAATCATAGTGACACGTGGTAGAATCTAACACGTGTCAAACCAGTGTGACGTCAGCAGAGGCATCGATGATCGGGACCGTCCATCTGAGGGACAGGTGTCGAAAATCAAGGCACCGTCGGCATATCGAACATCGGGAAATCGGAGTTCCTGATGTTGAAGGAAACAAGAGATCGAAGGTCCCGAAATCCCGAAGGTATCGAGACCGTCCATTTGAGGGACAGGTGTCGGAAATCAGGAGCGAGTCGGCATATCGGAAATCGGGATATCGGAGATCCCGGGCACAAAGGTTCTGTGCATTTCGAAATCACGATCCGCGAAATCCCGATGAGTGGGATACAGCTGTCAGCACAGCAGCGAAGGAGGACAGAGGCGTAGTATAGGCCAGTTGTTAGCATATGAATGGAGCGTCGGGATTTGGACGATCGGGAATCACCGGGTGAATGCATTGATGCATCACAAACCCCGTAGCCCCGACGGGGTTAGGTCGTGATCATGGGTAATGGTCATATGGACCATTGTGTAGCTGGATGGGGCTAAAGCTCGGGAAATCGGGGATCGGGAATCCTAGAGGCATGTACATCATGACATCGAAAACGTTGAAATCCCGATGAGCGGTTTGACTGAGGTCATGTGTTTACGGTCTTATGGGGCCAAGGCCTATAGCCAGCAGGGATAGCATATGGAATACTGAAACCCGATTCGAAACGATGCACGTAAGTTTAATTCAAAATTTAAATAGGAGCCCGATTTCCTCCGGGTAATAAATATGGGACCCGATGAGCGTTGAACGGGTCCTGGACCAATGGGCATA